>JANAVB010037286.1:15000-16776 GCA_029216955.1 Iris pallida | reverse complement strand
ATCAAAACCAAGAAAATCCGAAAATGGTTAAAACCTAGATCTACAAAGATTAAAGCTTCAAAATAGAAAACTTCAAGTTCTAAACTGGTATAGAATAAGGAGAAGAACATATTTTGACAAATAATTTTGTAAGTAAACATCAACAACATTTATGGATCCATCTCTTGAGCAAGTTGGTACTTGCCTTGGTTGGTGGAGGAAAGTAATGAGAGAAATAAATGAGAGAGAGAGAATGAGTGAGTTTTATATATAGATCTTGGACCCATGGGTTCATGATGAACCAAGGTGAACCAAGAATAGGTTACCCAAATGAGCCAAAACTGTAGGCCCAAATGCAGAAAATAAATTACGAAATAATATTTTGTCGAATATTTTTGAAAAATGCATGAAGAAATACAGCATAATAAATATAGTAAAAATACAAAGAAAATATTAAAATACGTATTCCAGGATCGGAGAGTGACACTACGACAGGGACCATGAGGAGAAATTAGGGTTAGGCCTCCTAAGGGTCTGGATATCCCGTGTTCAGCCCGAACACACAATCTAGGCCCATTAACAATATCTCGATCTACTAATGAACTATTGTTGTACTACCTCCCTAATCCTAAATTATGTTGTGGGCTCCTTTATTATATGCTTGTTTGGCTCCCCATGTTAAGATATCGTATGTCCGTCGATCAAATTAAGCTACTGACAACTATATTGATTCGACATCTTTTATCCTTAAGTAGTACCGCTCAACTTTATTTGTCAGGTCGAATATAATCTAGCTGCAGGGTTTACATGACAATCCTTATGAGCCTTAAGGGGACATCATCAACCTGATGTATCGGAACATGGATTACATTTATAATCAACAATCCATCATACATACTATGTTATTACCCAATTCATAGAGGTTGTTGATCCATAATGAATCTCACACTTTCATGAGTCAAAGTAATACATACTGCATATACATGTCTGTTATTATATCCGAATTAAGAGCACAAGCATCCATAATAACTGAGGTGTTTATTCTATTATGTAGTCAGTACAAAGAGAACAACCTCAAGTGGTCATGTTCAATACACAAGATAGACTAATACTAGATTACATAACAACCTTTCCAATAGATTGTCGAAGTCCATCTAGGTTGTGAACTATTTATATACTCTATAGGGAACTGATAATATGATCTTCTGTGTGACACCACACACCATATTAACTACAGTATAGAATATCAGACATTTGTATTAACACTTGCAACAAATACAATATGCAAACATTTGCCCATATGATTCTCATTCAAATTTAAGAAAATAAGGTTACTACAAAAGTGATGCTTTTAGATATAACCCTAACAATCTCCCACTTATACTCAAAGCATTGCTTTTCAGTTACTATTAAAATCTCCCACTTATACTTAAAGCCATGCTACTACACATCTGACTCCCATTCTCTCAACATGACTATCAAAAGGCTTAGCTGGTAAGATCTTTATGTCACGACCTGCACCACTGTGAGTGTACGAGAACGTAACAGCGTCCAGCCTACGCCGCAGTGTCAGTGGTAGAACACTGTTCTAGGTCATGAACTATAACTAGCATAATATGAATACACTCCATAAGGAGGCCAACACAGAGTACAACTCAATCACAATCTAAGGTAGAATGTAGCATGATGAAATAGATAAGAAATCCTCAACTGAGGTGCAACAAAAATGAAATACAAGTCTTATCATCTCTAAAAAATATACAAACTCTGAATCAAGAACAACAACTAAACATGAAA
>JANAVB010037286.1:0-10000 GCA_029216955.1 Iris pallida | reverse complement strand
AGAAAGATGGAGACTCACCTCTTCCAAAATAGCAAATAATTCCTAAGGAGGCTAGTCCTAATTTCTAGGAGGGGATTAAATAGGGGAAAAGAATCAATGGTGGCTGCCATGGGCTGATTAGGGTTAGGGTTGGTTCATGGTGTGGCCCAATGGGCTATTAAGCCATAAGTCACAAGTCATGACTTGTGAAATCACAAGCCATTTACTAAACAATTCAAATCCTATTTCCTCCAAATTAATTCTATGGGTTAATTATCACTAACTTAAGTTATCCTAGGTTTCCATTTCCTAATCACATAGCCAGGACCTAGGTTAGCCACTAGGTTAGTCTCAAAAGTCAACATAAGTCAAAGTCCACTAAAACACCAAAATCAATTATACTAAAAATCACTAAAAATCACTAATAATCATATTAATTCTAATAAACCTAAATAATACATAATAATTTCAAATAATTCTCAAAATTACAAAATGACTAAAATACCCCTCAATCTAGAAATGATAAATGAAATACCCTAATCACATAGCTAGGCTCTAGGGTTACACTAGCAAGACACCAAATCATAAGTCATGATTTAAAATAGTTTTTAAAATGATTAAAAATCAATAAAAATCATTTAAAATTTTAAATACCATAATTAAATAAATTAAAATACAAAATTTCAAAATTACCCTCATATGGAAAAACTGGGTGTTACAATCCTACCCACCTTATAAAAATTTCGTCCTCGAAATTAAGATGGTAGCAGGCCTTCTAGGTCAAACACCCCACAATCAAAGTCTCAAACATACTGTCAGATAATCATATGCGTCTGTCCAAAATCATGATACTCAGAATCTTCGTCGTACTAGTGAGCAAGGCTACGATAATCACAGTCCTCGACTAAGGCACATACCTCTAGAATCATGGTATTTAAAATTTTCGCATTGCCGCATGCTTGGCAGCGAAAACCATAAATTCCCACACCCGAGAAATATGTCCTAAATCTGACTATATGTCCTCACTATGCCAGCTAAACACGACTATCGAAGATTCTAGATTCCAAAATTGAGGTGACCTAGCCCATATGATTCATCTCAGAAGAAAATCAAACATAACACAAGAACAACAGGACAAAATTGATAAATCAACAAGGAACAGAGGGAATCAAAATTTTAAGGCAGTTATAAGAGGCAATTGCAGAATTTGAGTCAAAAGAACGGAACCTGCAACTAGATCTCCAACGTCCTGAGCATCCTCGACTGTCCTGGCGAAAGCTCGCCCTTGCTGGCCCCTCCTGGCCTGCTTCTGATGCTGCATGTACCTCTGCTACTGAGTCGGTAAGGGTAATCCCGTCTGCTGGCCTACCGGAGCCCTAGCTCCTGCTCCCTGAACTGTCTGTCCCGATGACTCGGGACACTCTCTCAGACGATGATCGGATCCTCCGGGAAAGCAAACATCTACCCAGCCTCTTCCGGCATTCGCCCCAATCGTGCCCTGGTCTCTTACAAAAAGGGCAAATGATAACAAGCTGCTGTCCCGGGGTCTGCTGCTGCCTCTGTGGCTGCTGTGCCTGCTGAAAGGGTACACGGTCCTGAAACTGCCGTTGCTGAAGGTAGACCCTCGGCTGCTGGTACTGCTGCTGAAACTGTAGAGGTAGCATCTACTGCTGAAACTATTGAGGTAGCATCTGCTGCTGAAACTGTAGAGGTAGCATCTGCTGCTGAAACTGTAGAAGTAGCATCTGCTGATGAAACTGTAGAGGTAGCATCTGTTGCTGAAACTGTAGAGGTAGCATCTGCTGCAAAAACTGTAGAGGTAGCATCTGCTGCTGAAACTGTAGAGGTAGCATCTGCTGCTGAATCTGCAGGTGGGGCCTCTTGGCCGGGCCTGCACTGCCACTAGCTCCCTGAGTGTCTCGCATCCTCTTCTCCTTCAGCCCAAGATCGTCCTCCGCTGTCATGGCTCCTACCAGAATCTGCTCGAAAGTGGCATCGTGGCCGCTCTTGGTATATGACTTGATCTCTTTGATCAAACCCCTGCGGAACCTCCTCCCCTTCCCGACCTTGGTAAGATCCTCGATGAATCTGCTCAAACGGCTGAACTCTCCAGCGTACTCCTCAACGGTCTGGTTTCCCTGAACCGAACTCTTGAACTACGCCTCCAAAGCATGAAGTGCTGTATCAGGAAAGAATTTCTCCTTGAATAGTTTCTTGAACACTGCCCAAGTCTGACCGGCTGTACCAACCCTCGGGTCCGTCTGGTACCAGGTACGGGCCAAGTCCTGCATCTGACTGGCGGCTGCCTCGATCTGTAATCCTGCTGGTATCTGTGCCAATCGGAATATCTCCTCAATGTGCTCTATCCAATAGTCAGCGTATATGATGCCCTCTGTACCCTTGAAGTCTCGAGGTCCCATCTTCTTGAAGGAATGGATGTCTGGAGTCCTCGGCTGATACGGCTGCATCTGGCCTCCCTGTGGCTGAGCAGCCATCAGCTCCACTATCGTCCTGGCCAACTAGTGAGTATCTTGTATGCTCTGTCGGATATCAGTAGACTGGCTCTGCTGTATCTGCTGCTGAAACTCCATGAATTACTGGAAGAGGATAAACATCTGAGCCGTATCTACTGTTTCTGAAGGTAATTACTGCTGAGTCATATCTGGAATGACGGGGGAAGGCCTCCGGACAAGTGGAGATGCACTCCCAAAAGCTGCAGAAGCTCCTATATGAGCAGAAATAGGGGGTACTGTGGTCCCATCGTCCACAATCGGGTGAGGGGTGGTAGGCCTCTCACCAGCGTCTGCTGAGCCAGAGCGATGAGAACGTGTCTCGATCACCATCCTGGAGACAGATCAAACAAGGGAATCAATACTGAGATAGAAATGGTAATTCAAAGGAGGACAGTTATTCAAGAAAGAATCTTCAACAAGGATTTAGATGGCAGGAATCCAGTTAAGAGTTTTTCCTAATGTGATTGAGTACCTCAAAATAATCCTAATCCTACTGCAGGCTGTAGAGGTACTTTAGTTCGAATACCACTACACAAACTCGACCTACATGGACCACCACTAAAAACGAGTCACGACCCGCACCCACTGGTACGAGAACGTAACAGCGCCCAGCCTACGCCGCAGTATCGGCGGTAGAACGCTGTTCTAGGTCATGAACTATAACTAGCATAATATGAATACTCTCCATAAGGAGGCCAACACAGAGGTACAACTCAATCACAATCTAAGGTAGAATGTAGCACGATGAAATAGATAAGAAATCCTCAACTGAGGTACAAAAAAAATGAAATACAAGTCTTATCATCTCTAAAAAATATACAAACTCTGAATCAAGAACAACAACTAAACATGAAAAGGAAACAGTCTAAGCTATCTATACTAAGCAAGGTATCGTCCTCAGCAGCTGCCTGAACCTCCCCAGGGGTCCAGGTCGCGAGTGTCATCTAGGCAAGCTCCAAAGTAAGGGGTGCAGGGTTCCTCATTATCCTTTGTAAAATTTTCAACAGGTCCAGTCAGGACGGGAGCTAGCACAATACATCTCAACAGTTCATAGCAGGTTAGAAAATATAATCATGCAGTAAAGTAAGATATAGATACTGAAGAAATACAGTATATAAACAGAGAGAGATAACTGTAATAGAAATATCTACTATAAGTAAAGAGCTACAAGTGACTAGTGATTTAGAGCACAAAGTCGACATGTGAACGGCTTGATTTATACATGGCTATACTAAAGAGGCATACATAGCTATTCTACTTTGGAATTGTTCATATGGCTATTTATACTCCCCCGTACCCCCAATTAATACACAAGGATCCAACTAGGTTATGTTATGATTCTATGTAACAGCCCTCGGAGGGTGGTAAGCCCCCAAAGGGTGATAAGCCCCCAAAGGGTGATAAGCCCCCGAAGGGTGGTAAGCCCCCAAAGGCTGATAAGCCCCCGAAGGGTGGTACATAGTAGTCCCATAAATGGGGATTCTGGGAAACCCAATAAATGGGATAAGGATTCAAAGAAGACTCTGTGATCATATGAGTATATGTCACAAGTGATCAAAGAACCAAAGAAGTATAGTGATACGCCATGTAAGTGAAACACACAGAACATAGAGTACCCCGATGCTCCCTGAAGGGATAACATCTCAAGAAGGGATCCATATAGTACTAATCCGTGTGACCAACGTGACAGTATCAAGTAAAGTAATTTAATGCAGGAAATAATTCTAAGCAGGATATGAAATGATCAGAGAATATACTCGCCTGTATCCGGTGAATCTGGAGAATATATATTGTCCGAGGAGTGGTGTCTGTCTCCTATAGAACAGTACAAGTCACTATGAGTCTACAATGATAACAAGATGCAAATCAATGCATTCTACATGAATCTAGGTCAATCTAGACCAAAGTCAACTCTTGGTCAACTCTGGTCAACCCTAGAAGTCAAACTAGGTCAACCAAGTCAAACCTAAGTCAAACTAGTCTAACTAGTCTATTCTAGGTCTAACAAGTCATTCTAGGTTCTAACAAGACTAATCTAGGTTTACTAGGCAATATCATGCCTAACCCAACCTATAACACATCTACACAAGATAATATCTATATCTAAACAATACACATATTGACAAGGCTATATAATGTAACTTAGAAATACATAACCTATAGCCACTATACAATATCACTCATACACTATATATATCTAATATATATATATAAAAGCACACACACTCATATATATAGGAAACTTATATATATATCACAATGCATATATATATATATATATATATATATATACATATATATATATATATATATATATATATATATATATATATATTCTCCGCTCAGTCTCTCGGGGCCCCCGGCAGCGGCCGCCCCGGTTGAGGCCCCCCCCCCCCCCGCCCCCCTTCCGGCGAGGCCTCCCTCGGATCCTCCGGCTCCCGCCCCGTCAGGTCCTTCCCCTCCGGATCCCCCTTCCCAGGTGCACGCTCCCCCGGCAGCGGCCACCATCCCGTTAGTCCCTACCGGTGCGCCCCTTCCCGCTTCGGCCGCAGGCTCCCTCTCTCCGCCTCCCCCCTCCGCGCCTCCCCCCGCCGTTGCTGGACCCTCCGTCTCGCCCGGCGCTTACTGGCAAGTTCCTGGCTCCGACCAGTGGTACTGGACCCCCTCCCACCCTCAGGCGGATGCGATCTTCCTCGCTCTGGGCCTGAGGCGCCACCCCTAGCGCTTCGTCGGCGGCCCTCCTTCCACCCCAGCTTCTCCGGCGGGGTCCCCCTCCCGCTGCGGTTCCCGCCGCCGGGTCGTTCTCCTTCCCCTTCGCCTGGTCGTGCGGTGCTTCCTCCTTCCTCACGTCAGTCTCCGCATCCGGGATCGCCTTCCCCCTACCAGGAACCCCCTCGCCGAAGCCCGACCGGCCGCCTCCGCCGGCTCGTTTCCCCTTCTCCTCGTGGCTCCCCGGCGTCTTCCTGCTCTCCGGCCGCCCCTTCCGGCTCGGCCCTCGGCCCCTCCAGCTCCCCGCCGCCCTCCTGGCTTTTGGAATCGGCCGCATCCTGAGCCTCCTCCGACCCGCCCTTCGTGGCTGAGCCCTCCCCTCATGGGTCCGGCTCCCTCGCGTGGCTCCCGCGGCGCTCCCCGCCGAGTCGTCGTCCCTTCCCCCTCCGGTAGGCTCCGGCTGGATCACCCTGCCCTTCTCCAGTCAGGCGCCCCGGCGCCCTCCGTTCCTCGGCCGGGCCTCGCTGGTGCTCCATCTCGCCGGCGTTCCCCTGCCGGTGGGTCTGCGCCACCCCTGTCGACGTGTCCCGCGCTGCCTCGGGATCCCGCCCTCGGGCCCCGCACGCCCCGCCGTGGCAGCGCCCCCCGCTTGCCCTCTCGCCGGGCACCGCCCTAGCTTCCTCGGTCTCCGTGCCCCCCCTCGGTCTCCGCGCACGGAGCTGGCCTCTTAGGCCACGTGCCAGAGCGACATGCGTCCCCCCCGTGCCCCGTTGGGCCGCGTGCTGTCCCCCCCCCCCGCGCGTCCCCCCGGACTCCGCCGTTGCAGCTCGCCGTCGCCGCGGCGTCGCCCGGCGCCGGGCTCACCCTCCCTCCGTCGCCGGTGGGCTCCCCCCCCCGGCGGTCGTCCCTTCCCTGGATCGGTCACGGGACTACGTGCGGGTGGCCCGAGGCGTCCCCTCGGTTTCCGCGCTCCCTCGTTGGCCACGCGCGCGGTTTAGGCCTCGGGCCCCGTGTTGGCTGCCATGTACCCCCCCGCGTTGGGTGCCGCGCTTCCCTCTATTTCTTTTTTCGGTTTTTAGTTTTGAACTTTCAAATTTGGCTGGTTTTGGGCCATGCGGGTCTGGCCTTAGTGGCCCGGCTCTGCGTCTGGGCTTTGTATCCGCCCCTTGCGAGCTTTTTCAATGAATTTCCTGTTTATGCCAAAAAAAAAAAATATATATATATATATATATACATAGGAAGGGAGAGAGGGGGACATATGAACATTCAAGTGTGTATGAAAAAGGGTGAGAGGGTGAACTGTCAAGAGGACAGTGTGGTGTCAAGTGAGTGAAACATGAGAGTGTATGTGTGCTAGTGATGATGTGTGTGTATGTTAAGCTAGAGTGTCAAGAGGGTTATACATGTGAGTGTATGTTGTACAGGAAAGTGTGTGTGTGTTATACATGAGGGTGAAACACATTAGTGTGTGCAAGGAAACAAAGAAGGGAAATAGAAGCATTGTATTAACAGTGAACAAAAGGCAAACATGAGTTAACCCATATCTCAGTTCATAAGGAAAACCCAAAATCAGTTTTACAGTTTAAATACCCAGATTTAAGTCCCACATATTGTTCTCAGGTTTATAGGAAACCAAACATTGCACTGAAAAAGAGAGGGAATATCAGATTAACACAAATAGGGAAACCAATTCAACCATTTAACCAATCTCAGAAATAGGAATTTCAGTTATAGGAGTTAACAGGGAACATTCAACCACCAAATTCTCAGGTTAAGAAATTACTTCTCAGGTTTATATTTAAAATAAAAGGAAATCAGTCCAGACTATTCCAAACAGTGACCCAAACTCAGAGATACAAATCTCAGATTAACACATGTAATACAAAGGGAACCAATCCAATTTAGACAACCATGGTAAATTCAATCAGAACACTAAGGTATTTGATCATGAACTCAGTTAAAAGAATTAGTCCCAGTTGGTTTACAGTTCAGGAATTTAAGAGTTTAACTAAACCTTCATTCACAGGTTAATGAAAAAGGGAACTAATCCCAGTTTAATACATATTAATCAACACTCAAAACTCAGTAGATTAGAGAGTAAAACAAGAATCAATTCTCAGTTCAACATATATGCATTCAATTTATTTTACAGGGAAAAAGAAAGGAACCCATTATCAGTTTATTAGACAAACAGTAGGCAAATCTCAGATTTTTGAAAACTAACATACTATCCAAAAATCGCATTCTTAGTTCGAAAACTAACAGTTAACAACAAACATTTGTTTAGAAAGGAAAGGAACTAGTTCAGGTATTTAACTAAGGAGCAAAATCTTACGTTTTAGATAACTGGAAACACAATACCATATCAATCAGTTCCTGGAGACTGAACTCAGTCCCAGGTTCATAACAGTTAAATGACAGTTTTGAAAAACAACCCAATACCAATATCCCATTTCCCAATTCTAAAAGCCTATATTTGAATAAAATATGAAACTAGGCATGAACAATGATATGTGGGGATATTTAGCAGTGATAAAAATCAAACAAACAGGAATTAATGTTGAGGAATTAGAAAGAAACCCAATGTATCAGGACAGTGTCAGTGAAGAACACCAATAATCCCTGTTCGAATCCAATTCACATTACAACCTAATTTAACATGTAAATTAGTTCTAACAGGGATTATACAACATATATGTGATCTAATTAACAATTTAAAATCGCTAATTAACATTCAAAACGAACCAAAACAGAGAGCAACACACAGTTCACTGATATGTGCACAGTGCACGAACAAGGCATACACGAATCCGTGTCCGACACGATACGAGAGTTCCTGAAACTCTAGAGATCTCGTGTCAGACAGTGCCCCATCACGTGTGTCCAATTTTACGTGTCGAGGTGGCGTGTCCCGCGCGCAATAGCACTCGAGTAGCAGGGCATGCCACCTGCCCACGCGCGCGTGTGCTCGACCGCGTGTACGTATCCAAAATCCGACACGACACAACATGAAAATGTGTTCAGAACACAAGAAATGCACAAGCAAGATCAAATCCTAATTTCCTATTCAAATACAATCCTAAAATTAAGTCGAAATGCCCTTTGAGGCATTTCACCATACACCTACACACATGGGTTGATACGTGTCCGATACGGACATGAAATGGACTTGAATTCTAGGGGTAGCTATTCCTACAGCTAGGTTAGGGCTAGGGCATCCTAGAAATGCAATTAAATAGAAATTACATGGAGTAGATTGAAATATACCTATTGATGAGCAAAGGGTCAAAATCCCCAAATGGAAATGGTTCCTCAAGCCACCAAACTCCCACAAATTGTTTCTTTCCTGCAAATACTCATTACCAATAGCAAGTAGACTAAAATTAGGTCCTATTGCAATTGGTTTGGAGGAAAATGGAGTTGAAATGGATTTTCTATGATTTTAGAAAGATGGAGACTCACTTCTTCCAAAATAGCAAATAATTCCTAAGGAGGCTAGCCCTAATTTCTAGGAGGAGATTAAATAGGGGAAAAGAATCAATGGTGGCTGCCATGGGCTAATTAGGGTTAGGGTTGGTTCATGGTGTGGCCCTATGGGCTATTAAGCCATAAGTCACAAGTCATGACTTGTGAAATCACAAGCCATTTACTAAACAATTCAAATCCTATTTCCTCCAAATTAATTCTATGGGTTAATTATCACTAATTTAAGTTATCCTAGGTTTCCATATCCTAATCACATAGCCATGACCTAGGTTAGCCACTAGGTTAGTCTCAAAAGTCAACATAAGTCAAAGTCCACTAAAACACCAAAATCAATTATACTAAAAATCACTAAAAATCACTAATAATCATATTAATTCTAATAAACCTAAATAATACATAATAATTTCAAATAATTCCCAAAATTACAAAATGACTAAAATAGCCCTCAATCTAGAAATGATAAATGAAATACCCTAATCACATAGCTAGGCTCTAGGGTTACACTAGCAAGACACCAAATCATAAGTCATAATTTAAAATAGTTTTTAAAATGATTAAAAATCAATAAAAATCATATAAAATTTTAAATACCATAATTAAATAAATTAAAATACAAAATTTTAAAATTACCCTCATTTGGAAAAACTGGGTGTTACAATCTATAAAGGGATCAGCTAGGTTGTCGGCTGATGCTATCTTGATCATAGCAATTTTTCCTTTCATTACGAAATCTCGTATTAGGTGGTACTGCGCTCAATATGTTTACCTGTCTTATAGGCTCGTGGTTCCTTCGAGTTTGCAACTGTACCACTATTATTACAATAAAGTGTAATAGACTTAGGCAAACTAGGTACCATATCCCAGTCCAACAGAAAGTTTCTGAGCCAAACCGCTTCTTTGGCTGCCTCAGAGGCTGTACATACTCGACTTCCATGGTGGAATCAGCAATACATTTTTGCTTGATACTTCTCCACACATTGGCTCCACCTCCCAAAGTAAACACATAACCTGAGGTAGATTTCCTGGAATCCCTATCTGACTGTAAATCTGAGTCTGTATACCCTAAGGAAACTAAACTATCTTCCTGGTAAACTAGCATATACTCTTTAGTCCTTTTTAGGTACTTCAAAATATGCTTTACGTAGTCTAGTACTCTTCTCCTGGGTTAGACTGATATCTGCTGACCATGCCTACGGCAAAGCAGATGTCTGGTCTCGTATATAGCATTACATACATTAAGCTTCCTACTGCTAAAGCATAAGGGACTACCTTTATGTTCTCTATCTCTTTAGGTGTCCTCGGACACTACTCCT
>JANAVB010037285.1:0-162695 GCA_029216955.1 Iris pallida | reverse complement strand
GAACGGAGACCATTTTCAAGAGCCAAATTGCTGCACTTCTTGCCAGTGAGTCGAGAGTTAACAATTTCTTAGGTTTTCTCCCATTTTTGTAATCGGAGTGTCAACGGAGTAAAGGAGCAACTGCCGCTCGATCTCTATCGTCCTATTCCCCAGAATTCTTCTTTTTGTACTCGGGGATCCTCAGCACAGGATCTCTCAAGCGTACTCGATTTGTGGTGCCTTGCGTCAATAAAAAGAAAAGACAGCATTTTCTTCTTTTTTTGTGTGTCCACAAAAATGGTGACTCTGTTGGGGACTACCTTTTCCTCTGACAAAAGGTGGTGACGTAATCCGATACCGATAAAGTGGGGAGTACTCATAATAATTGATCATAAAATTCGATCAGCAGGCGTTCGAAGAGATGCTCTCGGGGGACGGCTCTACTCCCTCAAAATTAGCGAAGCTAAATAAGTCTCGCAAGACTTGGCTTCGAAGGCTCGTTGTACATATCCTGCTAGTGTCATAGCGGATATGCAACTGGAGGACTCAGTCACCTCGGCGCAGGACTCTGCCACAGAAGTCCCCAAATGGAGAAGGCTCACACCGTTCCGGGCTCTACTAGCCTAGTGACTTCTTCCCTCCACAACCAACAACAGAGTGTTCAACACTCGAGACTTGGCAGAGGAAAACACTACGATGCCAAGGATCGGGGTGCAGCACTCTGGCCAGACACAACAAGGCTCACGAACGAAAGACGGAACTGGGAAAACAGTGCTGCTCCACCAAGCATGCGCCCATAGGAGTGTTTGGCATAGCCCCAGCCAGAACACTTCTGTCTTCAACAGGTTGGGCACTCAGAGTGATGCGCCCAAGGCTATGCGCCCGAGCTCTCTGGATCCATACTATGCGCCCCATCAAGGCGACTCAAATATGCTGTCAAGAAGCATGCGCCCAAGCCCAGTCTCAAGGACTATGCGCCCACAGCAAAAAACAGGTCCCAACGCGTATAGCACAGGGCTGTCTTCAATGACATCCCAGAACTTAGGTGTGGGGGTTGCCCCTGCACATGAACTAAGTCTGGATGCGCCTACTCTCCTTACGAACCCACATGTAAAGCTCAGCGATGCATGCAACATGGGTTGTAAGACAAAACTCCCTTCCGCTGACTTGCGCGACATGATAAATCATAAGCGTAAAGCGAGGGAGAACATAACAATTCATAGTGCACTTCCGTGCGCTAATTTGTTATCAATTGTTGTTGCTACAAAGTAACAAGAGTGCCTCAGAGAAAGTCCGTGCTTCGACGGCTGCACTTCTCTGACGACGAGAAGCCACTATGTGTCTCATCTAACATGGCTTCATAGGGTATACCTTACGGAAGCCCCAATCAAAGAGAAGCCCCAATCAACGGTGGACTACCAACCCAACCTTCTCTCTCAGTTCCATGAGAAGAAGAAGACGAAGTCTACCAACAGATGGCCAACGGGCTGTCACATCTGAAGGAGTCTATATGGGCACTCGATCAAAGGCAAAATTTCGTATAGACGACGAAGATTCCCAAGCCGAGGGTAGCATTCCCTCAGAATCTGAAGCAGATGACCCCCACACTGGGGGTAGCCTTCCAGAGGACGATGATCCCTCCGAATTCAATGGCGACTGTTTACCTCCTCTACCTGAAGATGAAGGACTTATCCACTCGGAGACAGACAGTATCAGCACCAGTTGTACTGCTTCCTCTGTTCATCCTCGCATGCTATCTACGTACATGACGGACGGAGAAAGACCTGAAGAAGCCAGTGATCAGACTAATAATGGCTAGAGGGTCTCGAAACAGCATTCGCCAAGATTACTGATATACTTACCAGTATCATGGCAGTCCAAGCTGCTAGAGCTGTTCCTCCACCTCAGCAAAATACCTCAGCCTACGCTTGTCCGGCTCACAGCAACAACCCTTCTGCCCTACAAAAGGAGTATCATTCTGTTGCACTCCTTCAAATCTTGCAAATACTGGGGGTGGTCCTTCGTCGACAACACCTGACAACCGCTCAGCGGCTGTTTCCCAACACCTGCTCAATCAACAAGATGCAATTGATTCCCTGGTTGCTCGCTCGACACCATCTCACACAAAGACGAGCTACAGAAGATGGGGATATCTCAACCGTATCCCCCAAGTGGGAGAACACTACCTGCCCTCCTAACTACAAGCCGCTGACGCTGAACTCATTCGACGGCTTGACTCCTCTTCGTCAGCACATGACGTACTTCAACACGCAAACTCTGTACTTGCCCCGAGACGATCCATTCCTGTCAAAGCTGTTTATTAGCACCTTGCAGGCTAGCCTTCGAATGGTTCTGCAGTCTGCCTGACGGGTGTATCAATTCATTCAAAGACTTGGAGAGGTTGTTCCTCAACAGGTTTTACGAGAGTGGCATGCATGTTAGTATGTCCACTCTCATCGAGACCAAGCAAAGGAAGACTGAATCTGTCATTGCCTTCATTGAACGCTTCAGACGACTAGCACTGAAGATGCCCTTCGGCATACCAGACTCAGAACTTATGGATACTTGTCGACATAACTTCCTTCCTACAGTAAAGTTTTGTCTAGGTATACATAAGTATGATACATGGCCCGCTTTCATTGGGCCGTGATGCTGCTGAAAACGACGTTCCTAAATTGGAACTACTGGGGCTGAAGACACCCAAGTCTGAGGACAAAGGCAAGCATCCTCAGACTATCCCTGTTCGTGGGGGTAAAGTGAAAGAAGTCCTGAAGGTCGACACATCCAAAGGAGCTTCCAATTCTCAAGGCGTCTCCGACAAACCTAAGGAGACCTTCTTCTTCGATGAAGACGATGTCATCACCATCTTCCACACATTGACGAAGGGTAATAAGCTGACATTGCCCCCACCACGACGTCCTGTAGAGGCGAGCCAACTCAATGATCCCAAGTACTGTCTTTACCATCAGTACGTGCATCACTCCACCAAGGGCATCGTCCTGAAGAAGAAGATACAACAGCTTATCGACAGTCAAGTGATCAATCTCGAAGCTGAAGACAAGGTCGTATCTGCTAACATGATCTCTCTTCAGTTTTGCGACTTTTCTCCTACAGAAGTCCCAGACGGCATGGTCCCGATCCCCAAGGCAATGATGGAAGTCGTCAACCTACCACCAGCTCGCAACTCAACCTTGGTCCCACTAACAACTGGACGTGGTGAGATCATGTGGGTCCATCCGGACCTTGTCCAAGAAGTGATGCAGGGGGTAGCACCTCCCAAAGCACGAAGGGGCAAGAAGTTTAAGCCATGCCACATGGTATCCTCCCCCATCTACGAGGTTCTATCTGGCGAGACGCGATCAAGGAAGACTTATCTTCAGACGTACGATCCCGCACAAGAAGAAGCACTGCCTTCTCAAGTTCCTGCTGCCCCTACAAGCTCAGAAGCCGGCCCGTCCAAGCCTCAAACCACATCCAAGCAGAAGGAGACGCGGTTTGACAAGTCTCGAAAGGCGCCAGCTCCAGAAGGCATGGATCGACCCTACAACTTTGACATACAGGCTCAGCTAGCCAATACACCCGCCAGGTTGCCTCTGTTCGATCTATTGCGACTCTCCGAAGAAACACGGAAGGCCTTAAGTGAGGTATTGCTACATGCTGACTCTTACCTCGTTGAGGTCAAAGCTCCCCTGAAGATCCTGTCTCCTGCCCCCACTGTCATAGTACTATGGAAGTGGTGCCCAACATCACCTTCTCATAGGAGGACATGCTACTCAAAAATAATCGTCATGATAGACCCTGTACTATACAGGGTATATCGCGACGATCAAGGTGGACCGCATGCACATCGATCCAGGATCCTCCCTCAGCATCATCCTAGAAGCTTGCTTCAAATCCTGGAAATTCCTCTGCACAAGCTATCTGCAACCAACACAACTATCATGGCTTTCAATGCTGGTCGAAGCCATCCGTGGGGCAAGATCCGTCTCAAATGCCAGATCGGTGATCTCCGAACGAGGTCTCCTGCTATGTATCGATGCCAATGTATCCTACAACGTCTTGCTGGACGTCCATGGATACATGAGAACATGATTGTCCCTTCCATACTTCACCAGTGCTTCAAGTACGTCAACAGCGACGGTGTCGTGAAGACAGAGTTTGCTGACGTCGATCCTTTCAAGGGCATCGAAGCTTACTATGGAGATTCGGTACTTTACCAATCTCAACCCCCCAAGGATGATGGCAATGAAGCTGACAATGAAGCTGAAGCACCTCCATACCCTAACGGTGGTCCCCTGATTGTCCGAGTCAAAGGACGTACTACTCCAAAAAGTACCCCGAAGCCTCTCACAATCTGGGTGAAAAGAAAAACCCGACAAAGTCAAACCATTGACCATCACTCTCAACAAAACACCCAAGAGGGAACCTACTGATGTCCATCCTCCCAATCCTGAAGAATTACCCTATGTGGTGAACTCGGCCAAGACTGTGGCTCCTCTTCCAGATGATGACCCTCTTATTGAGTATTCAATACTCAGAATAATGTACCTTCAGCGGATGATGTTATCCCTGAAGAAGAACTAGCGTATTTCCTTAGTAAAGGTTTATCTTTGAATTACTCCGATGCTATCAATCTGTAAACCATTACATAGATACGATATACGCCCTAGAGAACGGCATAGTCCACACCTCTGCATGCCGGTTACGATGCCTCACCTACGGAAAAAGTCTACCCAGAAGATATCCACTACTTCATTATTCCAGCCAGAAAGAAAGATGAAGAGCTAATCATCTTCGGTCGTATAATTGGCGAGAGAAAGTTCGTTCCAGACTCTACACCTCCCAAGTACAACACGGAAGCTGACTATGACTCTGGAAAAATACAACTTTTTCGGTATAGTTGGTAGGCCAAGAATATCATCCAGAATATGGGATATGACATCAAAAGCGACGAAGGGCTAAATTACGACCGAGAACGACGGTTGCCAATTTGACACTTTGTGCCTCCCGGCAAACCCGAGAACTACTACCAACGAAACGGTATTGGTTTGGGCTATGTCTCTCCTCCAACAACTCCCAAAAGATAGATGATGAAGCAGATCGTTGTTCTCATTCTTCTGATTCCTCCCTCTGGGACTCAGACTCTAGCATCGGCGACATGTTCAAAGCAACTTTGTCCGTCCACATGGTTTCTGTCGACCAAGTTACAGACGATGTCCAATCAATCGAACTCGAACAATGGGCTCAAAAGATGGACACCAGGTGGGAGCTGCGCTTTGAACAACGTGAACCACCTACCGAAGACGAAGTCATCCAAGTCAATCTAGGAGATGAAGCATCCTTCAAACCAATCTTCATCAGCAAAAGCTTATCTGACGATGAACGCTAGTCTCTTATACAGCTTACAAGAGAATACATCGACGTCTTCGCATGGAGCTATGAAGACATGCCAGGCTTGGACCCTAAAGTCGCCATGCACCGCCTGAACATTTCGTCTAAAGCTAAGCCAGTAAAACAGCAACAACGGCATTTCGACCAGTAGTCATGGAAGCCATCGAGAATGAAGTCAAAAAGCTCATCGCCAGTGGATTCATCCGCGAGGAACAACATCCCGACTGGGTTGCTAATATCGTTCCAGTCATGAAAAAGAACGGTAAAGTTCGAGTCTGTATCGACTACCGTGATTTGAACTATGCATGTCCGAAAGACGAGTTCCCTCTACCGATCACCGACGTAATGATCGACAACACTTGCGGCTTTGAACGGATGTCCTTTATGGATGGGTTCTCAGGCTACAACCAGATCAAGATGTTCTCCGACGACGAAAAGCACACATCTTTTCGAACACCGTTAGGGGTATACTGCTATACGGTGATGCCCTTCGGATTGAAGAATGCAGGGGCAACATACCAAGAGCCATGAACACAATTTTTTGCGATCATTTACGCAAAAAGTGGAGTGCTACGTAGACGATATTGCAGTCAAAAGTCGTCTCAAGGGCAACTACCTCCAAGACTTGAGAACGGTGTTCGAACTAATGCGTGCACACCAACTCAATATGAATCCAACCAAGTCTTTTCTAGGAGTCTCCAGCGGCAAGTTCCTTGGTTTCGTCATCACTTCAAAGGGTATACATCTGGACCCGGAAAAAGTGAAGGCTATTCTCGACATGCATCCTCCAAGAAACCTCAAAGAGCTACGCAGACTACAAGGAAGGCTAGCTTACATCAGACGATTCATTTCGAACCTCTCTGGAAGGTGTCAACCATTCACTCAGCTCATGAAGAAAGGCATATCTTTCGTCTGGACTGAACAATGTCAACGGACATTCGACGACATCAAAGCATATCTTACAAGCCCTCCAGTACTGGTAGCCCCAATAATGGGGAAGCCCTTCTTACTATATGTCCGCGCCATGGATCATTCCCTTGGCGCCCTCTTAGCTCAGAAGAACGAAGGCAGCCATGAACAGGCAATTTACTACCTCAGCCGCACAATGGTGGGTGCCGAGCACAGATACACACCAGTGGAGAAGGAATGCCTCGCAGTAGTATTTGTCATCCAAAAGACATGCCACTATGTGTTGGGCAGACTATCCACATCATATCCAAAGTCAACCCTCTCAGAATACTCATGACTAAGCCGGGTTCTCTCAATTCCTGTTTAGCTACATGGGCAATGCTGTTGACCCTATATGATATGATCTTCGTCCCTCAGAAGGCAGTAAAAGGTCAAGCATTAGCTGATTTTCTAGCAGCTCATCCGGTGCCGGAGTCGTCCAAACTCTACGACGAAATCCCCGACGAAGTGGTGGAGTCTAACACTGCAACTGAAGAGATCCCTATTTGGCGAATGTTCTTTGATGGCGCGTCAAGAACAGCGCCCAAAGGGAACATCGTGGCTGGAGTAGGCATTGTGCTTGTGTCACCTGATCATCTGGTCATACACCGTGCATATTCTCTCGTGGAACCATGCACCAACAATGTAGCTGAATATAATGCCCTAATAATCGGCCTACAACTGGCAAAGCAACTGGGAGTTGACTATCTAGAGGCTTATGACGATTCCAAGCTAATAGTTAGTCAGGTCCGAGGAGATTACGAAGTTCGTCACGAAGATCTCATCCCCTACCATCGAGCAACAATCGAGCTGGCATCTACTTTCGCTGGATTCTTCATCGAGCACGTGCCTTGACTACAGAATATAGAAGCAGATGCTCTAGCCGGTCTTGCTGCTTCCTTGACCGTTCCTACCAATACTCCGCAGTCAATCACAGTGTCGGGTCGAGAATTATTCTGCGTGAAAGATGCCTTGCATATTCATCATAGTTACGCAGCAGAAACAAACGTCGATGTTGAAGACTGGAGATTTCCCTTCATAGACTACGCTGTCTATAGAATCCTCCCCGAGGACCCGAAGGAAGCAGTATCCATCCAAAGGCGATCCCTCAGATTTTACTACGACACAGCTACCAAGATGTTGTACCGACGCTCTTATGACGGGCTGCTGTTACGATGCTTATCAGACACCGAAGCCAAGCATGCACTCCGAAAGGCTCACGAAGGAGTTTGTGGTGCACATCAGCCAGGCCCCAAATTACAAGATTGCCTCAAACGAATGGGTTATTACTTGCCCACAATGATAGCGGATGTTGTTGAATATGCAAAGAAGTGTAGAGCTTGCCAGTACCACGCTAATTTTATTCACCAACCTTCGGAGTTTCTACACCCGACGGCAGCATCTTGGCCATTTGAAGCCTGGGGCATGGACTTGATAGGACCGATCAGCCCGCCATCCTCCAAAGGACATCGGTTCATCCTAGCTATAACCGATTACTTCTCCAAATGGGCGAAAGCTATACCGCTCACTGAAGTGAAGACATCAAACGTGATCAGTTTTATCAAACATCACGTCATCTACCGCTTCGGCCTACCTCGCAGGGTCATCCATGATAATGGTCCACAGTTCGCAAGCCATGCGTTCTATCAGTTCTGCGATAAGAATCAAATCCAGAACATAGCCTCTACTGCCTACAATCCAGCGGCTAGCGGGCTAGCAGAAGCCTTCAACAAAACCATTATAAAACTTCTTAAGAAATTCGTGTCTTCAAACAAGCGCGATTGGAACGAGAAGCTCGGTGAATGTCTATGGGCTTATCGTACAACGATCCGGACTCCAACAAGCAGTACGCCATTCTCTCTGGTTTATGGGAGCGAAGCAGTTCTTCCCCTAGAAATCTAGATTCCTTCCCTTCGGGTAGCCTTAGCCAGCGAGCTGACTACTGTAGAAAGCTATCGTCTGCGACTCTGAGAGCTCGAAGCGCTAGACGAAAAATGCCTATTAGCTCAACAGCGTATTTAGCTATACCAAGCACGCCTTTCCAGAGCTTTCAACAAAAAGGTGAAGGAAAGGATCTTCCAAGTCGACGATCTGGTCCTAGCAGTAAGAAGACCGATGGTTATGACACACAAGACAAAAGGGAAATTCCAGCCTAAATGGGAAGGTCCCTTCGTCATAGAATCGGTGTATTCTAACGGTACGTACCAGCTGACCAAGCCTGACGGTGACTTCCTCATGATGCCTATCAATGGCAAGTTCCTGAAGGGATACTATGTGTAACCTCTTTTACATAATGTTCACATACGTTTAGTCATGTAAATGTACAGTGCGATGTTTATATGATTCACAAAAACAAAAACTATCTAACTATTATCCGTATTTTAAGAGTCTTGAATACGCCCTGGATAATAGGTCCTCTAAATATTTCTCTAGTGAAATCATTTCCGTTTTTTGACTCCGTCCAAACTCGGTTGACGAAAACAAATCACGTCCCTATTACCTCTGAATTGTTTTCCGATAATTATTCCCCCAGCGGAATGATCAGATGTTTTGCCACGTCCACATAACCTCTGAGCAAAGCATTCATCAAAGATAGTCATGTCCACACTACCTCTGAACTATCCATTCCTCCCTAATGCTATATATCTTTCCACGTCCATATTACCTCTGGTCAGATATAGAAGATCCTCTGCTATTACGTCCATATTACCTCTACTAGCTACTTCATTCAACTTATTATCTATATTCGAATCATTCGAATATAAAACAGATAATAGGTCCACACAAAATTCTCTAGCGGAATACCCACCAAAAATATCCTCGCTACGTCCACATTACCTCTAGCATCGATATTTCACAAAACCACTCCTGATTATCATGTGTCACGTCTATATTACCTCTGATACCGGTAATCTTCCGACTCGACACTTATACCCAATCCGGTATAAAAGACATGGTGTCAAAACCATAAAACCTATCACATCCATATTACCTCCATTGGGTTTTCGTTTCAAATCTATTACCCGCACCGCCAGCGTACAGAAGGGCGATGGGTTCAAGCAAACAAAAAGGAGGGAGGGAGCTCCCCCAGCGGGATACCCTTTACACAAATATTGTATTATTGGCCCTCTAATACAAGTACCACAGATATCACAATCAAAGAGTGGAGCGAATGTATTCTGTTTATTCAAAATCAGTTATATTCACAGGACTACATCTCATGAGCAAAACAAAAAGTTCTTCATCTCTTTCGCTCAGGCAAAAAGTAGGAGATTACATTTGATGCCCAATAGAAGGGAAAATCTGCTACTCGTCAGCAACACATAGCTTGATCAGCCTAGCAGCACCACGTTTCCGTCGAAAAGTGGTCTTGTGGCCCGCGAAGGAGGTCATGTTTTACTGCTGAGCAAGCAAACAAGGCTGTTGAACCTTCAAGAAGCTACACAGAGGAGGGCAAATATAGCATGCTAAAACATCTACAAATGATGTTCTCCTCTCCCCCATATGGCGGACGTCGTAGGCCCACTTATTCAAGGGACCATACCTTCAAAACAATATCCCTAGTGTTGCTCTTACCAACTTGAAGGCCCGTGAAAGCAAAACTTTCACGATGACGCCCAACTACCGTCCGACCCTTCGATGTATAAAGGCTCTTCCTACCATCTGAGAAAGACCCTTCCAAAATACGAAGAGTCCTGAGCTCTCAGATGTGTGCGTCAAATATTGCATCTTCACCATGCTCAGAATTGCCGATGCCGGTCCTGGAGAAATTTGCTAGCCAGAACCCGTCCAAAACGCGAAGAGTCCTGAGCTCCCTGATGTGTACATCAAGTATTGCATCTTCACCGTGCCCAGAATCGCCGATACCGATCCTGGAGAAATTTGCTAGCCAGATCCCTACAAAACAGGCAGAAAGAAAGTCAGACTTAGAAAATTGCAGAAAAAGCTGTCCTTAAGGCTCCTATGCGCCCAAAGGGATATGCGCCCAAAATAAGACGTGCGGGCGCATAATACATTAACAGTGCGTGGGCGCATAACATACCACTATTTAAAGGGAACAAAATGTGGCAGCACTTGGGCGCATAGCACACCACAGTGTTGGCGCATGACTTCTGTGGACGCATAGTAATGCTCATAGAAGTATGTTGCCCTAGGCGCAAGTGCCTCGGCAGAAGAGAAGTCCGAGCGTCACAAATTAACGCTCGAGACTTCGTTTTTTGAAGCACGCCCTCACCCAAAATTGGGTCCAGGACTGCTGAGGACTCCGCCGCAGGAGAAGAGCTACTCGACGCAGCCCCCTTGCCCTTTCCGGATCTCTTGGCGGCCTTGGGAGACATGATTCTCAAAGGAAGAAGACGAAGAGTTTTCTGAAAATTTTAAAAAGAAAAGGAATAATGAACTTTTCTCTCTCCTCCAGGGTCTATTTATAGGCACGGACCACTTCCTATACGCCCACATACTCTATGTGCCCACTATGGTGTATGCGCCCACTACGGTCTATGTGCCCACATGAAGGACCAACTCTCTGCATACTATGCGACTGTCTCTTGCTGACGTGGACGGCGTATAAAGGATGGACCGCTTCAAATTCTGTTCCGATGAATCTGTCAGTTCGGATTTCGAGGCAAATCTCAACAGTCGTATATCCCTGACAGGCTGGCCAAAATACTATGCACCCAGGGGAAGAGCCGTGTTATGCGTCCATTGCCTCGCGAGAAGACGATCCATGCTTCTTTCAAAGTATTTCGAACTTGTTCAAGTGTCGAAAACTTTGAAGGGGGTCCTGTAGAAGCATGAAAATTTTCAACAAACATAGCTCCATATGCCCAAGTCAAAGCAGCTCCATGCGCCCAGTCAGTACGACTCCATGCACCCACTAAATGAAGCTCCATGTGCCCAGTCCAAGTATAACTCCATGCGCCCAAGACTAGCTCCCCCGAAAGGAGGGCGCATAGCCTGAGACATGGCTATGCGCCCAAGCCTGACTCAGTCAAAGCCACGATCAAAACGTGCCCCGAAGCGCATGGCCACGTCAGTCTCCACGAGCAGTCGTGCACCGAAGCATGCGGCCACGTCAACACCACGACCAACCCACGATCTCGCAGCCTGTATGCGCCTACACCTATGCACCCAAAGCAGGACCATGCACCCACGTAAGAACTAGCGTGTCTCTTCATGTGGGCGTATAACATCGTTCCATCCTAAGAACGACTATAAAAGGGGGGCTTCTTCCCTCTTCAACAGACAGAACGGAGAGCATTTTCAAGAGCCAAATTGCTGCACTTCTTGCCAGTGAGCCGAGAGTTAGCAATTTTCTTAGGTTTTCTCCCACTTTTGTAATCGGAGTGTCAACGGTGTAAAGGAGCAACTGTCGTTCGATCTCCATCGTCCCATTCCCCAGAATTCTTCTTTTTGTACTCGGGGATCCTCAGCGCAGGATCTCTCAGGCGTACTCGATTTGTGGTGCCTGGTGCCAATAAAAAGAAAAGACAGCGTTTTCTTCTTCTTTGTTTGTGTCCACAACGATCAGTTTAGATATGGAGTTAGTGACTGTGTACCAAGGGTGCCTAGAGGATTCAAGTGTCCATGATGTAATCAGGATTGGTGAGTAATAAGTGATTGGTGTAGCATGTCAGTTTAGTATTAGCGAGTGTTATTGAGGGTGATAATATTAGCTAGGTGTATCAGTATGATATTAAATATAGGGTATTGTAAGGAAGTAACATGAGAGTGGGAGAAGGATATGACTAAGATTGGAAATGAAATCAAGAGACCGGTAGTATCAACTTGGAAATAATTACACTTAGGCTGTGTTTGATTGGGCTTTTTTTCCATGGAAAATATTTCCATCACAAATTTTCCACCAATTGTAATGTTTGATAGCTTATATTTTCCATGGAATTATTTTCCAAAAAACTATCATTTGCTATATTTTCATCTAAAATGGTGGAAAATGAAACTTGTCCAACCCATAGGAAAATATCATTTTCCAAGGAAAATAACTATTTTTCGTGAAAAATAATGGCAATCAAACACCCAAATTAAGTTTTCCATGAAATTTTTTAAAATTCTATGGAATTTTTTTCCTAGAAAAATAATTCCATGGAATTAATTTCTTTTCCACATTTTTTCCACCTTGCAATCAAACACACCCTTAGAGAATTATTTAGAGTATGGGTTACTTGTGTAAGAAGAAGCGTAGGAGGATTTTGATAAAGAAGAACAGTGGAACATACATAAATGGTGAGAACTATAATATTTCAGAGTTGTATTTTTAGAACTGATGAGAATATTCAAGGACGATTTGATCTTGAGAGGAAAAATTAGGTATTATTTTTAGTAACTCCTGAGATGTTTTATTTTTGAATTAAGGCTAAGGTACTGAATTTAGGAGTCCAAAATACAGGAAAAAAAAGGATATGACTACATGCGGTGATGATACGAAATTGAATAAATGATTGGTAAGGAGAATGACTAAGAACTGGTAGAACAAGGAATTTTTGAATTATAGGTAAATTTAGAGACTTTTGTGAGATTTCTAAATTTTAAGGAGGATAACATTTAAAGGTACAAAATTGAAGGATGTATGAAGGTTTGTTTTAAATAGTAGAGATTAAATTTTATATAGTAGTGGTGGCATTAGATTTGAGTAATACAAGGAGTTTGATTTGAACAGTGTTTAGGAATTTTATAAACCCTCATTCAGGGATTTTAGATCCAAATTAAAGACAAGGTGTAGGAACTTGGGCCTTCAAGATGACTAGGTTGATAATAGATTACGGAATCAAGAAAAGTAAAAAAAAAAAAAAAGGAGTTATAACAAAGAGTATATTTCATAGGTAGTGTCTCTAGAATAAAGGTCAAGCCTATAGTTGTTATAGAAGGGTTGATCTTCACGATTTAAGATCGTGATTGCTGGTAATGGTATAACTGTACTTGTAAGATAAGAGCATAATTAGGAAATGACGTATCAGATTGATGGTAGTACCAAAAGTAGAGTGAGATGATTACCTTGACTTTCTTCTGAAAATCATATCTTTTGATTTCCCTATCCTTAAATCGATCCTTAAACTTCAATATTCGCTAAATTTTGATCCCCTTTGATCGTGACCGATTGATTTTGCTCATCTCCTTTATCGCGCCAACATTCTTGATTCTTGAATAAACTCAAATGATTTTAATCCGATCGTGACTTGGATTTCAATCCTTTACTACTCATGCCTAGACTTCGATTATATTCTTCATCGTATCTAAATACTATATTCGATCAAGATTAGATTGACCTTATCCTTGATCGTGCAAAATCTGATTGTGTTTAGATTTTGATGCTAATATCGCTCGTGCCTAAAACTTTGATTAAATTATCAATAATGTCTAAATTCCTTTCTAACCATGATTTAGATTTTATACTATTTTTATTATGCCTGAATTTTCATGTTTGGTCGTGCCTAGATGACCTGGCATAACTAGACGACTTTGATTCTAATGATCCTAATTCTAATGATTGCGACTATACGTATTAATCTTAACTCTGAATCGTGCCTAAGATTTTGATCCTCGACCACGACTATATGATTGCTTATGAACTTAGTCGTGTTAGAATTGGATTTGATCATGTCTGACTAAAAAATTTTGTCGTACCTAAATTTTGATTCTATAGTCGTTCGTGCTCAGATTTTATTCCTAATCATGCCTAGGTTCTAAATTTTTCATAGCTATATCTTAGATCATGCCTAAGTGATTTTAAATCATTCCTAGATTCCTAATCACGTCAGAGTTTTGATTGTCATTCATGTCTTAAGTAACCTTGATCATTAAATTTTCGATCGTGTTTATAATACCTTCACTTCGAATCTTGATCGTTCCCAAAATTTTATCTTTGGTCATAACTAAGTTTTGATCTTTATCGTGCCTGCGCGACTTCAAACCTGATTTTCATCAAGCCTAAACTCTACTGATCATCTGTGCTTGAATTTCAATTATATCTTCTATTTACCACCTGTGACTGAGATCGTGCCTAAATGATTTGAGTTTATTTCTAAATCATGCCTATAATATTGTTCAAACTACAATTATATCGTGCCAAAATTATTAGTCATGCATAACTGGTTTGAATTGATTATCTTGATCGCGTTAAGCCGTCGTTCTTGATCGTGCCTAAGGTATCAACTAAGCTCTTGATTATGTTTTGATCTCCCTGCTGATCTTGCATGACTTAAATTTTGAGGACAAATTTCTTTAGGGAGGGTAGGTCTGTAACCTTCGTTAACCGAATTTTGAATTTTTTTAATTTTTAAAATTTCTATTTTTTGGAACTTCCTAAATCTTTGAAATCGTGAATTTTTATATGAAGTATATTTTCGATCATAATGTGCTATCGGTACTTTTCTTGGATCATTGGTTTTTAAAACTATATTATAAGAGATTTTATCCCAAATAAATATCTTGTCCAATTCCTTGAATTTTTATAAGTCATGAAAATATTATTTGTAATAAAATACTTTTATTTCTATTTATTTTAATCTTAAAAGTTTACGATAATTTGTAAGTTATTATATTTCCCTTTGTTTTTGTCTAATACCATTTCAGTCCTAATTATAGCCTACCAAGTTCGGACTTGGATCGTGGGCTAGTTCATTTTAGCCTACCAAGCCTTAGGCTTGGATTGTGGGCTAGGACTTTGGATTTAACTAGTAATTGATAGTTAGTAGCTAAATTGTAATTAGCTAATAATTAGTAAACTACATGTTAGCAGTTAGTGTTAGGGTTAGTTGTTAGTGGTTTTCACTAATATTCCTATATACATTGCCACTAGGGTTCGTGGTCACCCTAAACCACTCCTATATATTAGGGACTCCCCAATATTTTACACAATTTCCTACACACATCCCTAAGCAAACACAAAGTCAGCCGCCACTTCTCATAAGGAATCTCGACTACGGATCCTTGCCGTCGTGCTCGCCCCTGGCCAATCTCCGGTGATCCACCACTACTACCACTCTGCCGCATATCCGGCCAACCCAACTGACCTCCCTGTCACCGCACCCCCTCACCACTCCGGCATTCCCCAAGCCAATACCACCACCGCTGCCACTCTCCCTCGACCACCATCAACATCACCCCCTGCAACTCCAGCACATCCAACCACCACCATGACCCCTACGACCACCACCATTACTGCAAACCACCCCATTCACCACTGTCACCGCCGCCCATTCTCTCCGATTCTGCTACACCGGTACCACACCACCATCGATGTCATCACCACCACCACAACATTCATCATCACCACCACCACACTTCCTCTCCTCTACCCTAACCGACCAACTCCGGCCATAACCACATCACAGAAAGGAAAAAAAAAAAAAAAAAAGAGGAATCGACCAACAGCCTACCTAAGTCGCTGAACGCCGCCACGGCTCTCCTCCCCGTCTTCTCCGACGAAAAATGACTCGTCTCCCGCAGCACCACCGGCTGCCTCCAGCTGTGCGAAACCCCAGATCCGCCTCGCCTCCACCGCTGTACCCCAACGACGAGCCTCTTCTGATGACCTTGTCCGTGCAACCCATCCCGGCAAGATCGATGTCGTGCCACCATGGCTGCTGGGCCTTGTGCCGACGGCGCTGCTGCCACGCCACCAGCCCGTACCGGCATCACGTTGTTCAGAATTGGGTGCCTCCGTGCACTGTCCCCTCCGCCGGCACGAGCCCCCGGCGTCTAAACGCCCTCGATAAGCATCGCTCTCCTCCCCATCTCCTCCCTTCTCTCTTCAATTTCGGTAGAATTTGGGAAAAGTAGTGTGGAGACAACTGACCCTCCCCCCTTCGTTTTCCCAATTTAGGGATTTATGAAGGGAATGGGAGCAGCAGATGACCCCTCCCCTTGCCTTATTTATTTAGGACGATTAGTGATTTGTTTTTGTTTATATAAAAACCATTAAGGTTAATGACAGTAATTAGGGTTGTTGTTGTTATTATTATTATTATTATTATTATTATTATTATTATTATTATTATGGTTAATGGTTAATGGTTAATGGTAATAGGATTAGGGTTTGGTATAGAGCTGGGCTATGAGTGTTTAGGCTGGGTGTGAGTATAAAATTTTATATTTGTGTATTTTTATAATTGGTATAATGAATATGAACTGGGTGGAGTTTTGTGGGCTTGGTTTGATATGAGCTAGGTTTATTCTTGAAATTGTGATTTGGGTTAGATTTAAGCCTATATGTATATATAAATAAGTATACATGAGTATACGTATATTTTTACGCACATGTGTATACAAATGTATATGTTAATAATACATATGTAGGTATATATATACAGTGTTATAATTAGTATTTTAATTAATAATATTTAGTTAATATTTGGGTTATGTTTTAGCTAATCAGTATTTTAGTTAGTAAATATTTTTGGACATTTGCAAATAATTTAGCTAGTAATATTCTATAAATATTTGATTAATTAGCAATCATTTAAATATGGGTTTTGACTATATATGTATATGTAGATATTTTCCAAAGATCGTTTCTGACCAAAAATATATATATATAATTGTGTTTTTAAAATTTATTAATAAGTTGACCTAAATATCCTATTTGACAAATTGGAGATTTAGTACTAGAATGATTTTCTATATTTTTAAATATTATCTAAAAATGGTTTGACTTATGAAATATAGTTTCTAAATATTATAAATATCTTTTTCTTAAATAGATATATGAATTTAGTTATACATTTTCCTTTAAAAATCATAAGCCATGACTAATATAGTTGTTTTGTATTCCTTAATCATGTATTTCCTTCGACCTCGATTATCGTGTCGAACTCCTATTTTGGACTTCTCTATACCAAATTGGACTATTTGGACTATTCTGGACTCAAAAGAACCACATGTGTCGTCGTTTGTGACCATCTTGTGGAGCATAGCATCGTTACCTATTCCGTATCGACACGTTCATGTCGTGCACATTGACTCCAGCTAAATTGAGACGAGTACATTCTCTAATAGTTTTTATTATCTTGATAGTCTCTATGATATCAGTTTGTAGTATTATGCTTGATTCCTGACACAAGAGTACACGGATTAGTATAGCTTGGATCCTATCATGAGATGTTATTCCTGGTTATCCTAGTATACTGGTACATGTCTTGTATTTGTTCTTGTACTTCTATGGACACCAATTCCTAAAGAGATTTGCTACCCTCTTAGAGAATCATGTATCATAGCGTACCATGGTTGGATCAATTATACTAGTCGGAGATGGGGAGATATTGGAAGATTATATGATCATACCCAAACTACTTGCTTGTGCATAGCTCACCCTCACCACACGTAGGGTGTAGCCTGACCTTACTTATACTTATGCATAACTTTTCATGTATGGCCGACATAATCCATCTTTATATGTACTTGTACTTGTGCATAGCCGGTCATATGGAATAGACTGATCTTGATCCTAAGTCAATCACATAATAAACCAATATCTCAAGGCACTATTTAGTAGTACATGCTCTATTCTAGATATTACCTGCTGTTACACCGTACTCCTGATTACTTATAGTACATTGTTACCATGACATGCTTACATGATTATCCTATACTTTTCACTGCTCGGTATTACTTTTCCATCATGTACTTCTATGGCTTACTATTATTTATTGATTTTTGTTAATTTAATGTAACTGTTGTTTGTTTATATACTTCACTCCAATCCTGACTAGATAACCATATTTTTAGGAGTTGTTATGTCCTACATTTTTGGACTACAGGACGATGCTAGCTGAGACAAATCTCGATGTTCCATTTACCGTGATTTGGCTCCTTGGAGCTCTAGGCCATTACTTCTTATTTTAGATTTATGTTTCGTTCTCGGATCTCCGATACATTCTTGATATGTATGATCATTTATAGATTCTGGATGATCTAGTGTTACTACTATCTTTCTTATTTACCTTAGTCATATGTGATTTGAGTACATGGTGTTATTGTAGATCATTTAGATGTTGAGATATTTGGAAGTTGGTAATTAGTATCCAAGAACGCTCCCAAGGAAAATTGAACCTCACCCTTCTGTGCTATATGTCTCCATACTAGCCACTTGGCCTAGTGACCACACACATACACACATGTATTGCCATATTGTTATGTCCAAGATCTGCCATATTAAAAGCAAATACTTTATTATATACAAATCTCATTTTTCGTGCTTAAGTATTACAAGGGCCAAGATGACCATGACAAAGTAGAGACTTTTTTTAAAAAAAATAGTTATAGATATTTTTCAGCATTAACCTCACTAAAATTCTCTTTCGACCCCACTAGTGCTTACTTGCCAATATGTTGTAGATTAAAAACTACACCATTTATTCTAGAAGGTTAAAAGTCAATTTTTTTAAAAACTCTTCTTCTTCTCGCATACTTTATTCTAAATCTTGGTATGTATACATTTGAATATCTTAATTGACTTAGTACTAAAAAGATATTACATAATTATTATTTTAAATATAAAATTTATTTATTATTACTATTATTTTTCATTATATAACGGAATAAAATCTATCTAATTTTTTTTTTAAGTTTCTCCACCTATTATATTATTTCTCTCTTTCCTAGATATTAAATATTTATTTAAATACCATTAACTTTTAGGTGTTCAACATCACTATTTTGATTATATCTTAAGTAACCTTTAGCATTACGGAAGATTATCGAGGGAAATGATGGAGACTAGGAATGAGCATTCGGTTTATTCGGTTTAAATCGAATCGAAATAGTCAAAACCGAATAAACCAAAATTCTAAAAATCGAAAACCAAAATCGAACCGAAATTAGTCAAAACTGAAACTGAACTGAAGCGAATCGAATAATCAATTTGGTTTATTCGGTTTGTTCAGGTTGGCTATTTCTAGGTTCGGTCCAAAGTTAGGATTGTAGTTAAATTATATTAAAAATTATAATTTTATATGTACATTTGTTATATTCCAAAATTGTGTCCAAAGTTGGACTAATTATTAAACTACCAAAGTTCGGACTTCAAAACACATACATAGAATTATTGTTTTCAAAGTATACACATTTTAGTTATAAAATATGCATAGAATTGAGGATATTTATATAATTTTAGAAGTCTTATTCGGTTTTTGGTTTTGGACCGAAATCGAAATCCAAAGCCGAAATCGAATAAGAAATTTTAGTATTTTCAAAACAGAAACCGAACCGATTTTTTTCAAACCAAACCGAATCTCTTATTCGGTTTGGTTCGGTTCGATTTTCGGTCCAAAATCGAATAATACTCACCCTTAATGTAGACTTAATTGTTTAGGCACATACATGTTTTTTACATAGATGATGGAGGATAGTTTGTTATTGTAATGTCCAAACAATCAAAAGATTGAATATTCTAAACTATAGATTGTTGTTATTATTGAATATGTAGAAGAGGCATGTGGGTTGTATAGACGAATAAGCAAACATATTTCTCCTTTATATGATGGATGCACTTCTATTGTGACCTGGAAGAATGGGAGATCTGGAAAGATTGGCCATTAATTTGCAGTTAAACTAATGAAATTGCTACAAGTTCTACTGAATAGAGGAGAAATCTAGGGTTTCTTATTCAATCAATGAAGAGAAAAAGGCAACATTACAACTAGCTATTCTAGAGTAAAATTCTAGAGATTCATTCCATAATTTCTTCTGTTACTCCTCTCTACATTTATACTACTATTACTAACTAATTGCTGACAGGTACTGCCAACCTCACTGCTTGATTAGCTGATTGAATAAGTAATTGGGTGGCCTGGCATGATGAGTTGTCCTCTACAGGTATGAAAGAATTAAAGGGTACTTACTGAACTGGAAAATGTAGGTACTACTGTTACACTAATTAATTCAGCTAACAACTAGCTAACTAGCTCTGATACTATATTACTGGAGTGTCACTCTTCACTGGTTATTGATACATGAAGGAATGTATCAATACCTTCCCCTTATTTTGACCTTGTCTCAAGGTCAAAGTAGGGGTATGTCTTGATGAATTTGTCATATGGAATCTAGACTACATCTTCCTCTAGTCCTTCTTCCATTGTACTAGCAAGTCAACAGCAGCTTTATTCTTTTTTTGTACAAGTCTCTTGTCCAATATCCATTTAGGCTCCAAGACAAGTCCTTCCTTCCGCTTAGGCAGTCCTTCCTGGACATTTGAGTGGTTTTCCAACTTCTTTTTTAACAGGGATACATGGGACATTGGGTGGATCATAGCTTCTTCTGGTAACTTTAATTTGTATGCCACTGCCCCAATTCTGGACAAGACCTGGTAAGGTCCATAGTACTTTAGGGATAATTTTTGAGGTTTCCTGTGAGCTAGAGAGATCTGCCTGTATGGTTGCAGTCTTAAGTAGACCCAATCCCCTACCTCAAACTCCCTGTTAGTTCTATGTGAATTTGCTAGTTTCTTCATTCTGTCTTGTGACAATAGCAAGTTGTCCTTCAGTATCTGCAAGGTATTGTCTCTGGAAGATATAGCTTCTGTAACATCCTTATCTTGTGCCTTGTTAGGAATGTATGTAAGTAGGTGGGGAGGTGATCTGCCATAGACTGTCTTAAAAGGAGTCATCTTAGTTGATGTATGCCAATTGGTATTGAACCAATATTCAGCCCAATGAAGATGTTTGCTCCACTCTTTGGGTTTGTGGCTACAAAAATATCTTAGATAGCCCTCTATTCTCCTATTTGTGACCTCTGTCTGCCCATCAGTTTGTGGATGGTAGGTTGTGTTGTACTTTAAGGTAGTTCCCTGCAATTTGAAAAATTCCCTCCAGAATTGGCTGGTGAATATTGGGTCTCTGTCAGAAATAGTTGACTTAGGCATCCCATGTAGTTTGAAAATTTCTTCTACAAAAGTGTCAGCTATTGTGACTGTAGTGAAGGGGTGACTTAATGCAAACATGTGAACATATTTAGTTAGTCTATCAACCACTACCATAATGGTGGTTTTATGATAACTTGTGGGTAATCCTTCTATGAAATCCATAGAAATATCTTCCCATATTTTATCAGGGATAGGTAGAGGTTGGAGTAACCCTGCTAGTGAAGTGTTCTCCCATTTGTTTCTCTGACATACTTCACATTCCCTGACATATTTCTTAACATTTTTCTTCATACCTTGCCAGTAGCATACTTTCTTCAACATGTGCAGCGTCTTGAGTACCCCAGAATATCCAAATTGTAGATGATCATGGTGTTCATATAACATGATGTCACAAATTCTAAATTAGGATCAACTACCATCATGTTTTTGTAGTAGAGCAAGTCATTGTGCATGGAATATTTAGCAGGATCTAGTAGACCATTGTCCCATTTTTCCTTCAGTGCTATGTAGTACTCTAAGTTCTTCATCTGATCCTTGAATTGTTGAACCTAGTCTTCTTGGACCCAGGAAATGGCAAATAATGTAGATTCCTCTCTCCTGGATAGGCTATATGCTACCTAATTTTCTACCCCTTTCTTGTACTCTACTCTGAATTGGTACTCATGAAGCTTCATTACCCACTTGTGTTGTGCCTCAGTATAGAGCCTTTGTTCCAGCATATACTTTAAGGCCTGATGGTCCATTTTAATCAAAAATTGTCTTCCTCATAGGTATTGGTGCCATTTTTTAACTGCTAGAAGGATATCCAACTTTTCTTTCTCATAAGTTGATAGAAGTGAGTCTTTTCCCTTGAGATTCTGACTCAAATAAGCTATGGGCCTGCCCTTTTGCATCAAGACAACACTTATACCACCCCCAAAGGCATCACATTCCACTACAAACTCTTCATAAAAAATTTGCATCACTAGTACAGGAGGTTTTGTCAAAGCATGCTTTATTTTTTCAAAGGAATTTTGTGTTTTTTCTTCCCAAAAGAAGGAATTCTTTTTCAATAGGTTGGTTAGAGGGCCAGGTATGGTTCCATAGTTCTGTTTGAACCTTCTATAATATCTAGTGAGCCCCAGGAACCCTCTCAACTCTTTAAGAGTTTTAGGTTCGACCCACTCCACCACAGCCTTGATTTTTTTCTTGGTCCACCTCAACTCTGTAGAAGCATGGAATTTCACGATCAGAAATCCTATGCGCCAAACACTACATGCGCCAGGGAGCTCAGACAAAATACTTGACAAAGCAAAACAAAGATATAGACATTGAAAGAGGATTTTTATTTACATATAAAAGTCTATTACATGTCTAGAAAAGGCTGTACAAAGAAAAAATTCTACAAAAAGAAAAGACCCTAAGTCTACAGCCAGGCGCAGCGATCATCATGTGCTCTTGAACAGGCGCAGCAGCCACCATGCGCTCTCAGTCAGGCACATCCCAGCATGCTCTCTCAGTCAGGCGCATCCCTGCATGCGCTCTCAGTCAGGCGCATCCCACCATGCGCCCTCAGCGGGGCGCATCCTTTCAGCAGCTCAGTTACGTGCATCCTCAGTTATGTGCATCCCTTCAGCAGCCTAGTTATGTGCCACTCTTCCAGCCAGGCTCATCGCCGTCTAAATACTTCGACTAATGAAGCATTTATTGAGCAGAACGAGGGTGGCAATCAACCCTCTAGCTGGAGGAAGAGCTCCCCAAACCGAGGAAGAGAGGAGCACCGCAAATCAGCCTGTGGCCAGGGGAGGCTTCGAAAGAGCCTCCAAAGGCGAAGGAAGACCGTGATCGAAACTGCGGCTAAAGGAGCAGCTTTCAACACAACCAGAATGGGCAACACCCATTTTGAAGGAAGAAAGAGCCCCCAAAGCCGCAGCACCGCAATTCCGATCTGCGGCTCTTCCAGCATAACGGAGACGAGGCCCGAGCATCCCGATCTTTGGATGCAACAGGCACCTTCCGCCTGCCTCGGAAGCCCTCGACCCCGACTTTTGGATGTAACAGTCACCTTCAAGTGCATCAATGAAGACAATGCGTCGCATCTTAACCCTCGGGAGCATCTCATCAACAGAATATGCTCGAGCAAAATTCACTTCGGGAAGACGTGAGAGAACGAGAAGCAAACTCTCTCCATGCCACTATTTATAGGCCGGGCAAATCAAACCCATGCGCCAAGTGGATGGCTCTCCGAATCCCGAGCAATGAATTTGCATTAAATGGATGAACCAGACGCTTCGAATTCAGCCAAGTCAAAACGGCTATTTAAAGCACTCGAAGAACGTAACAGTCGCACCATTAAAGACGTGTCACGAAGAGCGGATGCGCCGGCCAGACCGCGCATCACACAGACGCGCCCCTCAACACCAAGCGCCTCCCAAGGATGCGCCCTTCAACACCAAGCGCCTCACAGGGGATGCACCCCCATGCGACCCCATACGCCTAGTGGAACGCCGATCGATGCGCCCACTCAACTGTCCATCGAATGTCAAAAACATTAAATGCCGAACTGACATAGTTGGCAGCACGCCTCCCGAAGTCTGAACAGTTGACAGCTTTCTCAGAAGACGAAGCGTTACCTACGTCAGCATCATCATTACTTTTCCTCCGACGGTTACTGCCACGTGGCCGCCCAACCGCTCTGCATGCGCCTCAAAAGTCATGCGCCTCAGACTTTTCTCTGATCCCCAAAGACAGAAGTAAAGTCACTACTGAAGCTCTGCATGCGCCTCAAAAGCCATGCGCCTCATACTTTTCTCTGATCCCCAAAGACAGAAGTAAAGTCACTACTGAAGCTCTGCATGTGCCTCAAAAGCCATGCGCCTCAGACTTTTCTCTGATCCCCAAAGACAGAAGTAAAGTCACCTTTGAAGTTCGCATGCGCCTCAAAAGCCATGCGCCCCGAATGGTTCGTAACTCCTAAAGGTTACGAGCCAAAGTCTCCTCATGCGCCCAATCCCAGGCGCATCCTACCAGATCATTCCCCCTCAAATCCGAGATCTTCGAGCCATGGGTCGACGACACGTGTCCTTTGACTCGATTCACCCATGATCTCAGCAACAGAAAGATTCTCTTCTCTGCTACGTGCCGGCTCACAACAGCAGCATGAAGTATTCAACCCCTCAATCAGGGCGCATCGTCCATGCGCCTCCATCAGCAATCTCCACGTGGCGTCCCCGCGTCTAGGCGCATCCTACATATGCGCGCATGAGCAGCCAGCCTGCGAAGCTATAAATAGAGGGATAATTTTCTTCTTACACACACACATAGAGAAACGAACGTACGTCTACAGACAGAGACGTCGCACCACCACAGAGGCAGATACAGACACTCAACGTCTTTCTCCTCTTCGCAAGCTCCAGCATTCAGAGCAACCCAGACCTTCAGAGAACCGATAACCGTCGTCAGATCGTCAACAGAGTCAACGCATTACCACTCGCTTCATCGGCACAAGGGATCCAGATAAACAAAAGTGTACTCCTAGGACTACATCTAAGTCCTATATTGTAACACTGTTCTATTTGTATTAAAATTTGCAATCAAAGAATTTTAATGGCAAACAAGCTAGCGACTCTGCTGGGGACTTCTTTCTCCTCCACCGAGAAAGCTGTGTCACAATCCGACGACGTGAAGGTGGGCTCCTCCCGCAAGACGCTGGTTGTACGCCTCAATCAACAGGCGTATGAGAAGTTCATCTCTGAAGGTAGTGCGAGTCCTTCGAAGCGGCTGCTGAAGCCGAAAAAGACTCACCGAGTCTGGGTGCGCAAGGTCGACGCCTCTGGCACCACCACCGAAGGGGATGCACCGATCCAGCCTTCCCTTCCTGCTGACGTCCTCAGCAACCAAGATGCGCCCACCGGTGCAGCGCATCTCTCAGGGAAACGTACGGCTGACCACATTCCCCAGCCATCTCCCTCTCAGGCGAGGAAGATGCGTCGATAGAGCAGGGGCGCAGCTAATGCCCCGCACATCACCTCTGATACACCACAGAAGGTCTCTGTCTTTGACAGACTCACTCGCTGTAGTGGCGAGGAGAATTTGGATTCTGAGTACAACGCGCCCCAGCGGGCTAGTACAAAGAAGTCCAAGGCAGCACGGGCCAAGCGCCCCAAACGTGCTATGCCAGCAGCAAGCCAGAAGCATGCGCTCACAATCGTGCGCGCTGCTGATGGTAAGCTGTATAAGGTCGACTCAGGTGCTTCTGCGCCTGAAATGAGCCGACCTTCAAAGTCCTTATCTCACTTGGGCGCATCTATTGTGTTCACAACCAAGTCGAGCAAGGCAAACCCAATGGTCTTGAACTCCCGCGCCTCCTCTGGTTGTGCGTCTGAGGTCCGTTCAAGTCATTTAAATGTTGTTCCCCCACTGCTGATCGGGATACCTGTTTGGTGTTAGATCAGGGGCGCAACATTCACTTGACCACCCCGGCGCTTGGCCTTGCCATGCGCCTGAAGGGGGTGCGAAGGTGGCACTCTCCTCCAACGATCTGTGTAACGTGATCACTCACAAGCGCCGATCAGGAGTGTCAACTGACAAGCACGATGCGCCCCTCACAGGGCACACTTGTGCTGTGGTCACCATCAACTGCTGTTGCAAGGCAGCGGTCCCACCAAGACAGTCGGCGTTCCAGCGGCTGCAATCATCGACACCCCTCCAACGTCGCCTCGGAAAGAAGGTGTCAACAGAAGAAGAGCCAAGGGTTACTTTATGCAATGTGATCTCTAACTCCTCGTCAGTCCAAAAGGCGACTGGCAATTCCTCTTCCTCGTCCAAGAACCAGCCGAGGAAAACTAAGACAGCTGTCTCGTCCTCCGGAGTGTTCGAAGGCACTCGGGGGAGGAAGAAGATCTTGGAGGAAGCTGGGGGTAGTCAGACCCTTGTCGAGCCTCCTTCCGAAGACGAAGGTGTCTTCCAAAGCACAGCTGGGGCAGATCTTCATCCTCGAGGCGAAGTCAGCCTCCCGGATGTGGCTGGGGGTCGTCTAGCCCCTGTAGATCTACATCTCAAAGATAAAGAAGTCCTTCAAGACGAGGGTGTCCTCCAAAACATAGCTGGAGGTAGTCTAGCCCCTGCAGATCTGAGTCTCGGAGACGAAAAAGTCCTTCAAGACAGAACTGAAGGTAATCAGGCCCTTGCAGATGCTCCCATCGAAAATGTTCTCCAGAACATAGCTGGGGGTGGCCAAGACGAAGCTCCAAGAGAGGCAACTCCCCTACACGAGAGTGAGGCCGAGAGTGAAGCCTCAACCAATCCATCCACTTTCGGCTGCGTCATGACAGTATACATGGCTGGGGGTGATACCGAGTCTGATGCGCCGGCACCAGACCTCGTCCAGCGCATGGATACCCTGGAAGGAGGACTCAAAACCCTCTTTGCCTCCATGCAAACACTAACTCAAGCAGTGTTTGAGATACGGTCAGCTTTGGCCAGGACACCTTCTACCGGTCCCGACCCGGGGGCCAATGGAGAGTCAAGTGTACTCCTTCAACGGGTATCCTTGGATACGGATCGCCGCGAAGCACCTCGGACATCGGAGCCCTCAAATGCTCAACTCCAGGTGGTACCACCTTTTCCGACTCTCAGCTCCACGGAAGATGTGGTCGAGATGATCAGGGTCTTGCGCGAGCGCTTTGAGTCCAAGACGAGGCAAGAGGAGCGCCAAAAGATGGGAATTCCCCAACCTTATCCCCTCGAGTGGAACAAAGTAGTTTATCCTCCTAAGTATAAAGCACAGACACTGACGCCCTACGACGGGAAGGACTCTCCGCGTCGCTATCTGACGTACTTCCAGTTCCAGACGGGACATCTTCCGAAGGAGGACGCGCTACTTACCAGCATATTTGTCGGGGTACTGAAGGGAGTGGCGTACGACTGGTACTGCAGCCTCCCCGACAATTCCATATCTTCCTTCGACGACCTGACGCGCCTTTTTCTCGACCGTTTCTATGACGACGGAAAGGACATGACAATGGCATCCCTGATAGAGATACGCCAGAAGGAGAAAAAACAGTTCGAGTATTCATCGAATGCTTCCGACAGGCCTGCTTCAGACTGCCCCCGGGCATGCCAGAATATGCGCTCCTCTCTTCCTGCAGCATGAACATGCTGCTTGCAGTCAAACTCTGGCTCAACTCTACTCCTCCTCCCGACTGGAGCTCCTTGATCATCGAAGCAGAAGCCGTAGAAAAGAAGGCGGCCAATGCTCGTCTTCTGGGAGTCAGTTTCCCTGCCTTTGAGGACAAAGGAAAACGGCCTGCAGCCAACAATCCCGGACGAGAGACGAAGGGGAAACAGACGTTGACTGTCAATGCCTCAAAAGGTGCATCGGTGCCTACTCAGAAGCCTCTACTTGCACCAAGGCCAAAGGAGGTTTATTCGTTCAACGATGAAGACACCCTGCAACTATTTGAGATACTGAAGCAGGGTGATAAGATCAAGCTGCCGGACCCGAAACGTCCCGACGAGGTTGGGAAAGTGGACAACCCGAGGTACTGTCACTACCATTGGTTTGTCGGACACCCAACCAAGGACTGCTACGTCCTCAAGAATTACATCCAGCGCATGATCAATACGGATGTAATCTTCATCGACTACGAAGAGAAGACAGTGTCGGCCAACGTGGTGTCACTCCAGTTCGGCACCTTGCCGCCGACTACAACACAAGATGGCATCGTCCCCATCCCTAAGGCGACAATGGAGGTGGTTAACTTACCACCTACTCGTGACAACGTGAGTGGACTCATCCCACTCACTACATCTCGGGGAGAGATCCTATGGGTTCACCCTGATCTTGTCTCCGAGGTGACTCAACCGGAGGTACGCCCTACCTCCAAATCCAAAGACAGGAAGATCAAGTCTTGTCGTATGATCTCTTCCTCAGCGGAAGAGGCACTTCCTGTACATATGCGTTCACAACAGAATGCCCAACCCGACAAAGCTGCCGTCGAGGTGGTGCCTCCTTGCACCGTCCCTGCTGTCCAGGACGAGGGCCCGTCTAAGCCCCCAGCAGCCAATAAGCAGAAGCATGTAGAGGCCCGCTTCGATAGGCCTCTGCGAAAGGAGAATGCTTCGGGACTAACCAAGCCCCACAACTTCGACATACTGGCGCAACTAGCCAGTACCCCTGCCCGCCTATCTCTGTTTGAGCTCCTTCGTCTTTCCAAGGACACTCGTGAAGCTCTCTGTGAAGCCCTGAAGGATGCTGAGTCCTTTATCAGTCAGGTCAAGTAGCCTGAAGATCTCCCAACTACATATGCGTACTGTCATTGTGCGGATGAGGTTATCCCCAATATAACCTTCACCCAACAAGACATGCTGCTCAAACACAACCGACACAACAGGCCGCTGTATTATACAGGGTATATCGGTTCAGTCAAGGTGAAGCGGATTCAGATCGATCCGGGGTCATCCCTCAGCATCATTCCGAAGACGCTACTCTCAACACTAGGGATCCCAATGTACCGACTGGTGCCCTCCAACACAACAATCAGTGGCTTCAATGCTAGCAAAAGCGAGCCACTGGGAAAAATACGACTAAAGTGCCATATCGGTAACCTCAGAACCGAGGTCACTTGCTACGTCGTGGACGCCAAAGTCAACTATAACCTTCTGTTGGGTCGTCCATGGCTGTATGAGTACATGGTGGTGCCAACCACGCTCTACCAATGTATGAAGTATGTGTCCACCAATGACGTCATCCGGACGGAGTTCGCGGACATTGACCCTTTCAAAGGGATTGAAGCCTACTTCACCGATTCTGACTTGTACAAGTCACCTGACGGGGAGAAAGCCATTGATGCTGACGACGAGGCAGAAACGGCAGCAGAGCCAGACATGGAGCCTGAGATGACTCCCGACGCTCCTTTGAAAATCTGACTCAAAGGCAAACCGCCTCAGAAGTTGCCTTCCATGAGCATTAAGCTACCCGGGAAAGCACCAACTGCTCCTGAAGCTCCCTTGAAGATACGACTCAAGGAAAAGCCGCCTCAAACATCGGCTCCCCTTGTGGCAAAACTTCAGGGGAAGGCACCAATCACCGGAGGCACGGTGGAGGCACCTCTGAAGGTGCGTCTTAAAGGCAAGCCACCGTAATCCAAGGTGCCAGAGAAGGCCCACATAGCCCTCTCGGACCCCGAAATCAAGGCTGTGGTGGACTCTCCCGATCCAACCCCAGTACTTATAGATGAAGAGCTAGGGGAATATATCTCTGCTGATGTAGACGCACCCTCTCTAGACAATATAATCCTACGGGATAAAATCTCGTATTTCATCAATAATAGAGTGTCTTTTAATTATTCTAGTCTTCCACATTGGAATGCCATGTATACATTAGATAACGCTCTACGGTCGTTGCAAACACAAATAACGACCGTCCATCATGTAAATCGAGTAGTCCCGTTCCAAGGGGTCTGTTCTGTAGTCCCACCACGGAGTCGAGACGAAGAATCCATCATTTTCGGCAAAGTTGAGCGTCATCAAGACCTCCCGCCACTCGAACCAGAACCAAATACCGGCAGAATACAAGTCTATCGGTACACGGACAAGGCAAAGTACCTCATCCAAAAGATGGGTTACGACCTAAAAAGCAACAAAGGCCTGAACTACGGCAAGGGTCGACGTCTTCCTCTTCGGCTTCCAACACCTAAAGGAAAGCCGCAGTACTACTATAATCGGACTCGACGGGGGATAGGCTATGTCACGCCGCCGTCAACTCCAGAGAGTTCGGAGGCAGAAGAAGTAGAACATTCTCACTCGTCCGAAACATCAACTTGGGATTTCGATACCAGTATCGGTTCAGTCTTCAAGAGAGTGCTATCAGCTAACATGACCTCTGCACAATCTCAAGAAGATGAAGGCGAAGACCAAACGCCAGAATTCTTCGAAGAAGAACCCTGGGCTCAACGCCTAGGAGAACAGTGAGAGTCTCGTTTTGAATTACGTGAACCTCCTACCGAAGACGAAGTCGAGCAGATCCACCTTGGGGATGGGTCTTCTTCCAAACTCATCTTCATCAGCAAAAGCCTAAAAGGAGAAGACCGGGAGTCTTTAATCCAACTGGCTAAAGAGTATATCGACGTCTTCGCCTGGAGTTACGAAGATATGCCGGGACTTGATCCCTAGATCGTGATGCATAGGCTGAACATCCTAGCTGATGCCAAGCCTATCAAACAACAACAACGACGCTTTCGTCCGGACATCATGAACGCTATAGATCAGGAGGTGGACAAACTCTTGACCAGCGGTTTCATCCGTGAAGAACAACACCCAGATTGGGTAGCCAACGTCGTCCCTGTCACCAAGAAGAACGGGAAGATACGAGTTTGTATCGACTTCAGGGATCTCAACTCTGCTTGCCCGAAGGACGAATTCCCGCTTCCAATCACCGACGTGATGATCGACAACACATGTGGCTTCGAACGCATGTCTTTCATGGACGGGTATTCGGGCTACAACCAGATCAAGATGTTCCCCGATGACGTAAAACACACGTCATTCAGGACTCCAAAGGGTATTTTCTGCTACACAGTGATGCCCTTCGGCTTGAAGAATGCTGGTACGACATACCAACGAGCTATAAGCACCATTTTTCGTCAGCATCTTCCCAAGACAGTCGAATGCTATGTTGAAGACATCGCAGTCAAGAGCCGTTTCAAAGGAGATCACCTGCAAGACCTCAAGACAGTCTTCGATCTCATGCGGGCGCATCAACTCAAGATGAACCCCGCTAAATCCTTCCTAGGGGTTTCTAGCAGAAAGTTCTTGGACTTCATTATCACGGCGAAAGGCATTCATGTCGATCCCGAGAAGACCAAAGCCATCCTCGACATGGACCCTCCGAAGAACCTTCGAGAACTTCGAGGACTACAGGGGCGTCTAGCATACATCCGGAGGTTCATAGCAAACCTTTCCGGCAAATGTCGACCCTTCACTCAGCTCATGAAGAAGGAAGTCTCTTATGTCTCGACAGAGGAATGCCAAAAATCTTTCGACGACATCAAGGCTTACCTAACGAGTCCGCCAGTCCTGGTGACACCCGTCGTCGGCAAACCATTTCTCCTCTACGTCCGTGCCATGGATCATTCCCTCGGCGCTCTGCTAGCTCAGAACAGCGATACAGGCTATGAGCAAGCAATTTACTACCTCAGTCGAACTCTGATCGGGGTCGAACACCGGTACAACCCCGTTGAAAAGGAGTGCTTGGCTTTGGTATTTGCCATCCAGAAGACTCGCCATTATGTCTCAGGCCAGACAATTCATGTCATCTCCCGAGTCAACCCACTCAGAGTTCTCATGACGAAGCCAGGATCTTTGACCTCCCGGCTAACTACATGGGCGATCTTGCTAACACCATACAACATGGTGTTCGTTCCACAAAAAGCTGTTAAAGGTCAAGCTCTGGTCGATTTTTTAGCTGCACACCCCATCCCGGAGTCCTCAATACTCTATGAAGACATCCCGGATGAGGTCCAAGAATCAAACGTCACCGAAGAAGGCTCCGTCTGGCAGATGTTTTTCGATGGCGCTACAAGAACAGGCCCCAAAGGCCAAATCATCGCAGGAGTGGGGGTGGTATTAGTCTCCCCCGATCAGCTGGTCATCCAGCGTGCTTACTCCCTTTCGAAGCCGTGCTCCAACAATGTTGCCGAGTACAACGCGCTCATTATGGGACTCCAACTGGCGCAACAGCTGGGGGTGAATCATCTGGAAGCCTACGGTGACTCAAAACTCGTCGTAAACCAAATCAGAGGGCAATACGAAGTTCGCCATGAAGATCTGATCCCTTACCATGAGGTTGCATTGAATATCATTTCAATCTTCACCGGGTTCTTCATCGAACACGTACCTCGTCTACAAAATCTAGAGGCTGATGCTCTGGCTGGCCTCGCAGCCTCCTTGGCAGCACCCCTCGGGACTTAACACTACGTCATGATAGTTGGTCGAGACTTGGTATGTCCTAAAAAACAACCTGTGCTCACGAGTGGCCTATGCCATGTCAGTGAGTGCCGGTGTTAACGTCCGAGACTGGAGATTCCCGTTCATCGACTTCGCTGTTTACGGAATTCTCCCAGAGTACCCGAAAGAAGCCATCTCAATCAGGAGACGCTCTCTTCGGTTATACTACGATACAGCCACTAAAATGCTGTACCGACGCTCCTACGATGGACTTCTCCTTCGATGTTTGTCCAACGAAGAAGCAGACGAAGCCCTTCGAGAAGCTCACGATGGAACCTGCGGGGCCCATCAACCTGGCCCTAAGTTGCAGGACCGACTGCGACGCATGGGCTACTACTGGCCAACCATGGCCGCTGACGTTGTCGACTATGCTAAGAAGTGCCATGCGTGCCAGCTTCACGCAGACTTCATTCATACACCGTCAGAACCACTACATCCTACAGTCGCCTCTTGGCCCTTCGAAGCTTGGGGCATGGACATTGTGGGACCGATCACCCCTCCTTCATCAAGAGGACACCGTTTCATCCTGGCCATCACCGACTACTTCTCCAAATGGGCAGAGGCCGTTCCACTGGCAGAAGTAAAAAGCTCCAGGGTGATCAGCTTCATCAAGCACCATGTCATCTACTGTTTCGGGGTACCCCGGAGGATCATCCACGATAATGGTCCTCAGTTCATTAGTCATGTTTTCAGCAGATTCTGTGACAAGAATCGCATTCAAAATGTGGCCTCAACCGCCTACAATCCGGCAGCAAACGGATTGGCCGAAGCGTTCAACAAGACTATCGTCAGGCTACTCAAAAAGGTCGTGTCATCCAACAAATGCGACTGGGACGAAAAGCTCGGCGAATGCCTTTGGGCCTACCGCACAACGGTACGGACCCCGACAGGCAACACACCATTCTCCCTGGTCTACGGGAGCGAAGCGGTACTACCTCTCGAGATCCAGATAACCTCACTCCGCGTAGCAATCACAAACTAACTCACAGAAGAGGACAATCAACGTCGTCGTCTGCGGGAACTGGAGGCACTTGACGAAAAGCGTCTCCTAGCTCAATAACGCATCGAACTCTACCAAGCCCGTATATCACAGGCTTTCAACAAGAAGGTCAAGCAGAGGACTTTCCAAGTAGGTGACCTGGTTCTGGCAGTCAGGAGGCCGATGGTGTTGACTCACAAGACACTAGGAAAGTTCGAGCCCAAGTGGGAAGGACCTTTCATCATAGAGACGGTATACTCAAACGGTGCTTACCGCCTCGCCAAACCTAATGGGGACTTGTTCATGATGCCCATCAACAACAAGTTCCTAAAGAAGTACTACTCTTGACATCTTTTGGACATGTACTTCCACAAGGGGATCTGTGGACCCAATCATCAGGGCTCACATACAATTCCCTTCCACAAAATCATACGCTTCCGGAATCCAGCTGTTCCGTGGCATCCTCCAGTAGAAGAACAACCACGTCCACATCACCTCTGAGTTGTTCCCCTACGTCCTACAAAGCAGAATCTTACATTTCATAAGACTACGCTACCCATCATGTTTACCACGTCCATATTACCTCTGAGTAAACATCTTGTACAGACAACCCCTACGTTGCCGTACACTGATCGCAGAACTTCCACGTCCACATTACCTCTGAGTAGTTCCGCGTATCCCCCAGAGTCATTCCTACCACGTCCATAACACCTCTGAGTAGGAAGATTCTATCATTTGAATCCCATATTTGCCATGTCCACATCACCTCTGAGCAAACATGTTGGTTCTATCAAACTTATTATCTGTGCCTAAAAACCAAGGTGCGCAAAAGATAATAGGTCCACATAAATCATCAAGTTCATGGCAGCAAAAAATGAACACATCACAGAAAATTGTGTATTTCTTTATTCTAAAAAAGAGAGTAAAGGATTACACCATCCCCAGCAAGAGTTGCAAATACACAAAGAAGAGACTACAATCCCTAAACATCCCCAGGGTTGGCTGAAAGCTCTTCAATCCGACGCCTCAAGTCTTTCGCCCGAGTCTCCACAGTCGCCAAGACTCGGCGTTCAGCTTCTTGACGCATCGCATCTATGGCTTCATGAGAAGTGTCATCTTCATGCTTCTCATCCAACTGTTGCCGCTGCTGAGCCAAGGCAAGAGCTCGGTGGGTAAAAGATGCTTCCTCCTTATTGAATGCTACATGTTCAGCCTGGACATGCTCGGCATCTAATAGAAGTCGGGCCCGCTGGTCCTCAAGGCGGCGGATCTGGGCATCAACCTCCGCAATACTAGCGTCCAATGCAGCTCACGACTCCATCCTCTCCTGCGTAGATTGAGACAACCGCTCCACCGCAGCTTCAGTCTCAGCCACTTCGCGCTCCCAGACACTCACAGTGGCCTGGTAAGACGACTCAGTTTTAGCGATCAGCTTCTCCTTTTCCGCGTCTATCAAGACGAAGAGATCATTTCGCTGGATGCACTGAAATTCGGAAAGCCGCTGGTCCAACTCAACCACTGAGGCTTCTAGAATGTCGACCATATGATCATGGCCCTGATGGAGACGGATCAGGTTAATATGAGGCATTGCCAGAGTTCTGGCCATCGCAAAGCTTCCATTGGTGTCCATCACTGCCGATACGCCCCTCTGCAGCATTTTATATACTGCCTCGATGATGAATTTCACATATTCATCTGCATCCGTCAGCACCTGCGGCGTGATAGCAGGAGTCGGAGGAGCTGCTTTAGAAAGCGGACCGCAAAAAGGCCCGCCTGCCTCAACCCGTGAGGCTAGATCCTCGGCATCAACAGGCTCTTCATCAACAGGGGCTTGACTACTAGCCCGAGGAGCCAAAGGAACAGAAGAAGCCGAGATAGGCGTCGAGATAGTACCCCAAATGGAAGGAGCAACAGAGGGTTCCATCAAACCCTTACCCTTCTCAAACTCGGAAGAACCACCGACGTCAGTGGCCACCTCACCAGTCCCCAACGTGCTATCAGCAGCTAGTACGGGACATTCCCTCTTCGGCAGAATGGGGAGATCAACACTTGTCTCCTGGTCCGCCCCTGGAGTCAGGACCGTCAGACGAGTCTCATTTTCCTAATCAAATCCCTCTACAGGGACCGGATCTGTCGCTACCTCCCGATCGGCAGCCACCTCAGCTCCCACTGTAGAGTCTGGGGTAGGACTCGGTAGCGCTTCAGCCGACCTCCCCTCATCATGACAAGGAGGAGAATCAACCCTCTCCTCTATTCCAATCACATTTGTTGCCCCCGTAACAGGCTCATGCAACTCTGAAGGAACGTCATCTGAAGACGACGAACCCCACTCCACTTCATCATCGGGAAGCCTCGTGTCCGTTTGACCCTCGATGTCCAAGGTCCCCGCGGCGGCCTTCATCATCTCGGAAGCTGCTGTATCCTCAGCTTCCCTTCTAACATAATCTGGGGATGCTGGAATCTCCACGACAACAACATCATCCGGATTCTCCTCCATGGGAGACATCGTGATCGGCGGAATGCGCTCTTCAGATGAGCCCGCCACCTCCTTTGGCCTGCTGCCACCAGATTTTGGAGTACGGGGTCTCCGTTTGAGCGGCTCCTACAAAAAGAAAGCATAAGCCACACGAAAATGGTGAACCTAAATTGGACTATACAGGACATCCTTACCTCCGTAGGTGTCGAATCTGATGACACAGTCAGTGACGAGGCCTTCTTCTACCTTTTTGATACAGAAGAGCCAGCCTCTGTACCCGCACGTCTTTTCGGTTGATCAACCGAGGGTTCTGCCTGACCCCCTGGGGATACGGCAGGGGCACCTCGATGACCCACCTCTGGCGGACGGTACGATCGAGCCCTCGCCGATACGTTCCCGGCCACCGCTAACTGGGCACCTGCAATAAGACTGGTTTCCCTATCGTATCCGGGAGGCACAACAGCCATAACATAGTAAAATTTGGTGGCCGAAAAAAGAATCGGCGGCCGCGGATTCTGGACGGGCATCGTAAAGCGAGCTCCAGTACATCCGACATTATAGTAATGCCAAGCTCGTGCACCATCCAGCAAACTTCCAGTATACCCCAGGGTGATACTGGGATTATCCAACATCAACTTAGCATAGCAAAATTGCCGTACAAAATGGCTCAGCAAATACGGTTCCAAGTAACACTGGTTCCTGTTCCGGTACACCAGATGGGACGACCGAATGCTTTACAACCCGCAGAATCCCCATGGAGGCAGAGTGATGGCGTCTTCACCCGAATCCATTAAGTCTTCGTTGGCCTCAAAACTCAAGAAGACTGGACCAACTTTGGTGATCTCCCACCCCTGAAGGCAGGATAAGACTTTTCTGCAAACAGGAACGCCAGAATGCAACCAGCTCCTCTGGTGGAAACGGCGGAGGAACGCATCTCCGGCTCTGTGGTCTTCTTCCGAACCCGGACTCATCACATTGGGATGGTGTAAAGTTAACCACCCCATCAAATAATGAAACGGCAGTTCAGCACGTGGGAAGTTGTCATTCCTACCTCGGTCATGAACCATATTTCCCGCAAACTCTCATAAACCTCGCAGCAGGTTATACACCATTGCGGGGAGTAGAGCCAGGCGCCGGCCAAAAACCAACTTCACAGCTGGCAGGATTAGATTCCGGGTCACCCTCTCTACAGAGCCAGACCCACCTGAGAAGACATAATCCCGAAGCCAAACCATAAGATACGCGACTAATACTGCTTTCGACGACATCCGATGAGTAAGGTGCCAGAAACAGCTATAGGAGCGTTCATCCGACTGCCGGTCCTCGTTCTCCCGGGGATTCTTCTCACCTAACCTGCTCATTTCGGAGAGCACCTCGCTACAGGAGAGCGCTGGAAAACTGCGAGGGATCCTCCTTGTCTTGCTTAAAGACGTAATCTCTCCAAGCGGTCACATGAGGCTGCGACCCGCTCTTATCCCTCTTCTGCATATAGTAATGATGACTCGCCACTTCCTTGAAGACGGCCATCATCTCCTCAGCTTTGTCCCCCAGGACTTGAAACTCCTCGTTGGTCGGGAAGTACTCCTCATAGGGTTCTGATCCCCAAGGGAGCTTTGATACCTCGTACATTTCATGTAGTGCAAGTCCTAGCTCCCCCATCGGAGTGAAGAAGGTCCCGGTATGGGCATCAAACATCTCCAGGAGCGCGAGAAACATATGCCTGTTAATGTCAACGCCTGCCTGAGTAGCACGGACTGCGGCAATCAGCCCAATCTCTCGGAGCTCAGTCTGAAACTGCGACAGGATCTAAAGTGTCAATTTGTCCTATTTGGAAACGTAATGACACCAACCCTCTACCCAAAATTCTCCCTTCGGGTATGATCGCTCCATCAACAGCATGCGATTTGCAAAAGTCGAGGCACCAAAGGCAAATGTATCGATGGGAACGTCACTGTAAATGCTCCCAGGACGTAGAGTCCGCCAGGTGAAAGAAGGCCCAGTCCGTACGGCGGTCAAAGTATCTCTTTGATCGAAGGAAGAATCGATTTTGATGACGCCAGCCACCGCTCCCCCCTGAGATGGGGTTAGATCCTAAGACATCCTCCTCTTGGAAGCAAGACGACAGAAAGCCGTCAAAGGCCATTGACGTTCGAGTTGCTTAACAGTCATATGCACTCCCCTTGCTGTAAAGAACCAGTCTTCTTTGACCTTCAACACCTTTGCTTCAATAGAAGTAAGGCGGTCCCCAAACAGGAACTCAGGCTTCAAGAAGGTCACTTTATTAGAAGTGACAGATTTCAAGACGCCACTTTCCATCATCCGTTTGAGGAACCCATGATGTTGTTCCCGGATTTCAGTCATTCTTTCGGGATGCTGATCCAGCATAATAGCAGCTTGAGCAGGGTTTATCACCTCCTCATCGTAATCTACTCCCATCTGGCAGAGGGCAGCGTCCAGAAGCACTTCATTCAAGAGAGGGACAGTCATCGACACCGGTAAAGATTCAAGGATGTTAGAAACAAAAAAAAATCTGAGCCTCGTGCATCTGAAAAAGGAGCTTCGGCGCATCATCAGGGTGTAAACCCATGCGCGTCAGCAGTGAAGCTTCGGCGTATCATCAGGGTGTAAACCCATGCGCATCAGCAGTAGAGCCTCGGCGCATCTTCAGGGTTTGAACCCATGCACGTCGGCAGAAAAACCTCAGCACATCATCAGGACTCAAGGTCCATGCGCATTGGCGTATGTGAAGATATGGTAAAGGATGATGAAACTCACCAACCACCGCCGGCCGAACGTCGACAGGCGGACGAGGAACATCAGCCGCGGCAGCCTCTACAGGCTCTTTTCCTTTGTCACGTCCCTTGCCACCGCCGCGAGGAGTCTTGGGAGCCATTCCTTGAGAGAAAAAAGTTAGGGTTTTTTTCGAAGAAGAACTCTAAAAGGCAAAAGCGAAGAGAGAAAGAACTCTTTCTCTCTCTCTCTCTCCATCTCACGCCTATTTATAGGCTCGGTCGCACGCATGAATCGATGAAGCGTGACCTCAGCCGCCGCCTCGGGTTCTGTGAGAAGATAACTGCAAATAAATCCAAAAAGATCATCATTAATCTTTTTGGTTATCGAGGCGTTATCATTTACATTAACTGAGAGGAGCATGCGCCCCATCACCGATGCACGGAGCATCTATGCGCCCGAACAGTCATACGCCCCAACCACCATGTTTTTTATTCAAAGTATTCCAAAACTTGTCCAAAAGTTTTGAAAACTTTAAAGGGGGTCTTGTAGAAGCATGGAATTTCACGATCAGAAATCCTATGCGCCAAACACTACATGCGCTAGGGAGCTCAAACAAAATACTTGACAAAGCAAAAAAAAAGATATAGACATTGAAAGAGGATTTTTATTTACATATAAAAGTCTATTACATGTCTAGAAAAGGCTGTACAAAGGAGAAATTCTATAAAAAGAAAAGACCCTAAGTCTACAACCAGGCGCAGCGATCATCATGCGCTCTTGAACAGGTGCAGCAGCCACCATGCGCTCTCAGTCAGGCGCATCCCAGCATGCGCTCTCAGTCAGGCGCATCCCAACATGCGCTCTCAGTCAGGCGCATCCCACCATGCGCCCTCAGCGGGGCGCATCCTTTCAGCAGCTCAGTTATGTGCATCTTCAGTTATGTGCATCCCTTCAGCAGCCCAGTTATGTGCCACTCTTCCAGCCAGGCTCACCGTCGTCTAAATATTTCGACTAATGAAGTATTTATTGAGCAGAACGAGGGTGGCAATCAACCCTCTAGCTGGAGGAAGAGCTCCCCAAACCGAGGAAGAGAGGAGCACCGCAAATCAGCCTGTGGCCAGGGAAGGCTTCGAAAGAGCCTCCAAATACGAAGGAAGACCGTGATCGAAACCGCGGCTAAAGGAGCAGCTTTTAACACAACCAGAATGGGCAACACCCACTTTAAAGAAAGAAAGAGCCCCCAAAGCCACAGCACCGCAATTCCGATCTGCGGCTCTTCCAGCATAACGGAGATGAGGCCCGACCATCCTGATCTTTGGATGCAACATGCACCTTCCGCCTGCCTCGGAAGCCCTCGACCCCAACTTTTGGATGTAACAGTCACCTTCAAGTGCATCAATAAAGACAATGCATCGCATCTTCACCCTCGGGAGCATCTCATCAACAGAATGTGCTCGAGCAAAATTTACTTCGGGAAGACGTGAGAGAACGAAAAGCAAACTCTCTCCATGCCACTATTTATAGGCCGGGCAAATCAAATCCATGCGCCAAGTGGATGGCTCTCCGAATCCCGAGCAATGAATTTGCATTAAATGGATGAACCAGACACTTCGAATTCAGCCAAGTCAAAACGGCTATTTAAAGCACTCGAAGAACGTAAAGTCGCACCATTAAAGACGTGTCACGAAGAGCGGATGCACCGGCCAGACCGCGCATCACAGACGTGCCCCTCAACACCAATCGCCTCCCAAGGATGCGCCCTTCAATACCAAGCGCCTCACAGGGGATACGCCCCCATGCGTACCCATACGCCTAGTGGAACGCCGATCGATGCGCCCACTCAACTGTCCATCGAATGTCAAAAATATTAAATGCCGAACTGACAGAGTTGGCAGCACGCCTCTCGAAGTCTGAACAGTTGACAGCTTTCTCAGAAGACGAAGCATTACCTATGTCAGCATCATCATTACTTTTCCTCCGACGGTTACTGCCACATGGTCGCCTAACCGCTCTACATGTGCCTCAAAAGCCATGCGCCTCAGACTTTTCTCTGATCCCCAAAGACAGAAGTAAAGTCACTACTGAAGCTCTGCATGCGCCTCAAAAGCCATGCGCCTCAGATTTTTCTCTGATCCCCAAAGACAGAAGTAAAGTCACTACTGAAGCTCTGCATGCGCCTCAAAAGCCATGTGCCTCACACTTTTCTCTGATCCCCAAAGACAGAAGTAAAGTCACCTTTGAAGTTTGTATGCGCCTCAAAAGCCATGCGTCCCGAATGGTTCGTGACTCCTAAAGGTTACGAGCCAAAGTCTCTTTATGCGCCCAATCCCAGGCCCATCCTACCAGATCATTCCCCCTCAAATCCGAGATCTCCGAGCCATAGGTCGACGACACGTGTCCTTTGACTCGATTCACCCAAGATCTCAGCAACAGAAAGATCCTCTTCTCTGCTATGTGTCGGCTCACAACAGCAGCATGAAGAATTCAACCCCTCAATCAGGGCGCATCGCCCATGCGCCTCCATCAGCAATCTTCACGTGGCGTCCCCACGTCCAGGCGCATCCTACATATGCGCACATGAGCAGCCAGCCTGCGAAGCTATAAATAGAGGGATCATTTCCTTCTTACACACACACAGAAAAACGAACATACGTCTACAGACAGAGACGTCGCACCACCACAGAGGCAGATACAGACACTCAACGTCTTTCTCTTCTTCGCAAGCTCCAGCATTCAGAGCAATCCAGACCTTCAGAGAACCGATAACCGTCGTCAGATCGTCAACAGAGTCAACTCATTACCACTCGCTCCATCGGCACAAGGGACCCAGATAAACAAAAGTGTACTCCTAGGACTACATCTAAGTCCTATATTGTAACACTGTTCTGTTTGTATTGAAATTTGTAATCGAAGAATTTTAATGGCAAATAAACTCTTTTTTTAAAAATTATATGGTCCAAATATCCTACCTTCTTCTGAGCAAAGTAACATATACTTCTCTTCACCTTTAACCTATTTTCTTCTAGTATTTTGAAAATAATTTCTAATCGATAGTAGTGGTCTTTAAGTTTGACATTGTATACAAGTATATCATCAAAGAAGACAAGGACAAACTTCTTCAAATGACTCTTAAAAATGGCATTCATCATAGCTTGAAAAGTAGAGGGGGGCATTAGTGAGGCCAAAGGGCATTACCATGAATTCATAGTGTCCTTCATGTGTATGAAGGCTGGCTTGTGCACATCCTCCTCAAATATCTTGATTTGATGATAACCTGACCTTAGGTCCAGTTTGGAGAAGACTTTGGCTCCATGCAACTCATCAAAAAGCTCTTCTACAAATAGATTAGGAAATTTGTCTTTGATTATGTTTTGATTCAGTCTTCTATAGTCTATGCACATCCTCCATGTGCCATCAGACTTTTTGACAATGATCACAAGAGATGAGTAAGAGCTATTGCTTGGTCTTATGATTTTTGACTGCAGCATCTCTTGAATTTTCTTCTCTATCTCATTTTTTTGTATGAAGGGATGTTTGTAGGGCCTTGCACAGACTAGAGTAGATCCTGGCAATAGGGGAATTTTGTGATCACATAGTCTGGGGAGGGAGGCCAGTGGGTTCCTCAAATAATTTTTCATATCTTTGTAGGAGATTGTTTAACTCCCAACTTCTGTCTTCATTGTCCAACTCCTCATAACACTCCTGCCAAGAACATAACTGAATGACAAAATCTTGGGGGCTCTGCCTTATGTCCTTAAAACCAGGTTCACTGAGTTGTTTGTTGCCAAACTTCACCCCTCTGAGTTGATGCACTGTACCTTCCTGAGTGTACTTCATAGTAAGGTCTTGGAAATTCCAAGTGATATCTCCTAATGTGTTGAGCCAATTGGCTCCCAAGACAATATGACAGCCAGTGATAGGTAACTGTAAGAGATATGCAATGATTTTGGTGCCTTGACATTCAATAACAACTCCATAGCATAATTCCTTACTAGACAATTTGTCTCCATTAGCAACCATAACTTCAAAGGGTTTGTTGTCAGATAAAGAAAGACCAATCCTCTTACTAAAATGGATGTCAATGAAACTATGAGTGGAGCCTGAATCCACTAGTATTATCACTGGCTTATTTTTTACTGTACTCTTAAGTTTTATAGTAGAATGATGCACACTACCTGATAAGGCTTGCAGGCAGATCTCAAACAAGCTTTGAGGATTTTCCACATTTTCTGTTACTGGTTTATCAGTATTTTGGTCTTATTCTCCTTCTTCTTCATCTGATACTAGCATATATAGTCTCTTCTCCTTGCATATGTGTCCTCTACGCTACTTTTCATCACATAGAAAACACAGACCCAAGTTCTTTGTAGCAGATGCCTTGTTCTTTGTACTCAGATTGTGTCCCTTCTTTAAAACCTCTTGGTCACTCCATGATGTGTTGCTGCTTCCTGTACTGCTCTCGTGAGTGAACATAGAACTCTTATAATTCTTTTGACTGTAGTTAACTTGGCTGCATGTAGTTTAGCCACCTGCGTTGTAGCAGGTAAGTTAACTGGGTTGGAGACTAAGACCTAATATCTCACTTCTTCTTTCAATCCTTCTATGTACTGGATCACCAAGCATTTTTCAGGGAACCCAGAAATTCCTTTTGACAACTTCTGAAACTGTAGTGAATAGTCTTGAATTGTCCCTTCCTGTTTAAGCAACTTTAATTCAATCTCATGATCAGTAAATTATGAGGGCCCAAATTCCATCTTAATAGCTTAACAGAACTCCTCCCAATTCATGAACCCCCATTGACCTTTATTATCCAGTCGAACAAGTAAGCTGCTATCCCCTTCATTTGCACTGAAGACACTTTGATACGATCTCACTCTGGCACACAATAATAATTGAAGTAGTGGTTCACTCTTGTCACCCCCGTTTTTTGTTATACGTATTTCCAGTATACGTGTACGGAATCCTGACACATATTTTTACTTCTCCTGCCATGCTAGCTAATTTTGGTTTAATCTTGCTTAGGTTCATCATGGCATATCATATTTTGACTTTGGTTCATTTTGGTTTGGCTTGGTTTATTTTTCCTTTAGTTCAACATGTTAAACCCCCCCCCCATATTTAAAGCCCACCAACCCATTCTCTCTCCTCTATTACTTCTTCTTCCTCCTCTTTCATTAATTCCTCCACCCACCAAGCTTAGGCAAGTGCAACTTGCTTCATGAAGAAACCCTCCATTTTATTGTTCTAATCTCTTCTATGCAACATTCTAAGCTACTTTAGTTCTTGTCATTTTGTATTTTCATGTATATATTTGTGTAGATCTAACTTTGCACCATTTTGGGATTTTCTTCGGTTTTAATCTAGTAAACCACCTTGTTTTTGAAAACTAAGAGTTCCATGTGGTAGAGAATTTGATTTTACACAACTTAGACCTTTGAAAAGTCAGATTTCATTGTGTTTTGACCAAGTTATGATCATTTGAAGATCATGGGTTCCAAGACTTGTGCTCTTGGCCAAGACTTGGAGAAGATGATGAACAGTGTTTGCACACTATGAAGTACATCTCTGTCGGCGCATAACCAAATCTTGTGGGCACATAAGACCACATGTGGGTGCATAGACATCCCCTTTGGGCGCATGGCCCTCATTGGATGGTGCATGAGCTCTTGACTTGTAAACCTTCACGACATTTTCATGCTTATGTAGGCTCATAGCCCTGGGCGCATGCCTCCTCTTGGGCGCATGTATCCCAGACTCCTATCCTCTTGGGCGCATGCCACTATAGGCGCTTGCTGCCTTGACCACCCCCAAGTCTAAGTGCATGTTGCTTCGACTTGCCCATCCCCTATGGGCGCATGGCCTCCAATAGTGGGCGCATGGCTCCCTGACTTGGGCGCATAGCCCAAGGACCCATGTGTGCGTGCATGCACCCCCTTGGCGCATGATGTCCCCAGGTTCTCCTTTCTTGATTTTTGTATCCATTTTATATCCTTACGCCTTTTCGATATGAACTCGACATGAACATGATGTGAGCATGACATATTAGTGGAATGATAGCACTTGATGGTGGCCGTTGTGGCGCACCCTTGACAAGAAATATTGACATGATAATCTGTACACGACATGATATGTGAACACGGCATGATACATGAACATGAACGTAGTAATATGTCACGATCCGATCCCAAATAATTGGGTCGAACCGGATCATGCCCAGCCTGCACCGTTGTTGAGACGACGGCAGTAAGCTATTCCATTAGCAGGTAACCATACAACAACATCTATATTTGTCACAACTCAAATTCGAGAAAATGAATCTTTATTAAACTTTGTAATAAATACAACTGGAATTTAAATGTACTGAAATAAATATCTGAATTCAAATAACAGAGTTTTAAATAAACAACAAAGCTGGAAAAAAGAAAAGCTATCTAATCAGCCGGCTCATCGGCCTCAGTCCCAATGTCCTCCAATGGGGACTCTGGCAGCACTACAGGGTACAGAACAGGGTCGTAGTAACTGCTGTATAACAGCTCAGCATTCTCAATGTCCCCTAAAAATGTATCTCCAGTCAGGAGGGAGCAAAGTACAATTCATGCTAATTTAAATAGTTAAAATAAATAATAGAATCATGCACTTTTAAACAATTTAGAAATGAACGGTTTTCTAGCAGTAAAATAGTGTGATTTGAATAGGCAATGAATATGACCGGCTTGGGATGTACAGTTGTATCCTATTGATACGATTCGGCTTATCCCCGTGTGTATGAGGGGTAAGCTAATACTGGCCTAAGTTACAGTTGGATGTGGTCATAAACATTACTCTATTCCCCCAGTCCCCAATCAGTTACAGTAGTTGTAGTTAGTACTCTCAGGGAGAGTTTCGTGTTTGCATCATGGTTTAAACTTGCAATAAAATGATTATTAAAATAACTGTAAACTAACACAAACTATACTTGCCTCAAAATAGACTGGACTGGAGAGGATAAAGACTTCGAGATGGAAATTTAGGATCGTCCTCGAATTCCTACATTCGAGAAATTGACTCAGAATCCAGGGTTACCAATCTAACTATGCTAGTTGAAATCTCTAATTGTGTCCTAATCCATTTTAATTCTTTATTAATAAAATACGGACAAAATCACGATTATTGGTGCGTTGAATTTATAACGAGGAAAAGATCGTTTAAATTTTGTATTTTAGAAAACTCGTCGATACCAGATTAATTGATTAAAACTTTGTATTTTAGTAACTATAAATATAAAACTAAATTTCTTATTTTAGTGAGAAATACATGAGCGTTGCTACTTATAAAAACTTGTAGATTTTATGTGAGAAAACTTTTTTAATTTTTATATGAAAATAACTATTATTAGATTTATGCGAACGCTACAAAAACTCGCAGAATCAGCAAATAACCAAAAATCCTACACTACCAAATTACAGTTACAGAACCAATAACCAGCTGGGCTTATGCCCATTACAATTTATTTGCATAAATTGAAATAAGACAAAAACGGTCGTTAGTTCTAAACTTCCTATAAATTAAATATAAATAAATAAAAAAGTACTAATAAAATAAGTTAAGTATAAATATTTGATGAGTCTCAGATATGGTCCAATCGTCAACTAGGCTAATGCCTTAACGTCCGGGCGAAGCCGATTTCGTTTGCACTTAGCTGGGGCCCATTGACCGTTACGGTCGTCGCCCAAAATCCAAAATATTTAATATATTCCCAAAATCCATTTTAAAATCATTTTAAAATATAATTAAATTTACAGAAAAATCGGCAGCATTTCCTCTGTTTTTTGTCAACCCAAAAACTGGAAAATATGCCAATAATTTTCCTGCAAATCCTAAACCCGGGAATCCCAAAATATTTATATAAAAATAACCACAAACATTCCACAGATTAATTCGGAATGACCCGAACCAAATTCGGGAGTCCGAATCCAACCAAAACATCACAGCAAAATACCGAAAATATCCGAAAGCTAAAATATTAAGAAAACCATTTCTGAAAGTTTCGGAAATAAAGGAATCCAACCAACAGAACTGCCCGTCGTTCCTCGAAAAATCCCGAAAACGACGTTCACCCCAAAAATCGAATTTCTCCAAAGGGAATTCGTGGACCAACTCATCATCGACACCGGGGAGGGACGAACTACTGTGATTAACCAAGAATTACCCAGAAAGACAGAATCCGAAGGGTTGCCTCGGACTCGGGATGCGCAAATCCACAGTTCGAAGATGAAGTCCAGCGAAGAACGCTGTCCAGAACAGCGGACAACCTCGGGGTCAGTATTGGGGTGCTGGCCGGGCACAAAAACAGCAAAAGTGGCCCGTTGTGGCGCACTCCAGACAAGATGTCACGACCCGCCGGTAATAAAGTTTTTCTCACATAAAATCTACAAGTTTTAATATGTAACAAACGATCATGTATTTCTCACTAAAATAAGAAATTTAGTTTTATATTTATAATTACGAAAATACAAAGTTTTAATCAAATTAACTTGGTAACGACGAGTTTTCCAAAATACAAAGTTTAAACGATCTTTCCCTCGTTATTAATTTAAGGCACCAATAATCGTGTTTTGTTCATGCTTTGTTAATAAAGAATTAAAATTGATTAGGACACAATTAGAGATTTCAACTAGCGTAGTTAGATTGGTAACCCTGGATTCTGAGTCAATTTCTCGAATGTAGGAATTCAAGGACGATTCTGAATTCCCATCCCGAAGTCTGTATCTCTCCAGTCCAGTCTATTTTGAGGCAAGTACATTTTGTGTTAGTTTACAATTATTTAGTAATCGTTTTAATGCAAGTTTAAACCACGATGCAATACGGAACTCTCTCTGAGAGCACTGACTGTAACTACTGTAACTGTTTGGGGACTGGGGGAGTAGTGTAATGATTATGACCACATCCAAAACAATAACTTAGGCCAGTATTAGCTTACCCCTCTTACATACGGGGATAAGCCGAATCATATCAATATGATACAACTGTACAACCTAAGCCGGTCATATTCGTTGCCTATTCAAATCACACTGTTTTACTGCTAGAAAACTGTTTACTTCAAATTGTTTAAAAGTGCATGATTCTATTATTATTTTAATTATCAAATTAGCATGAATTGTACTTTGCTCCCTCCTGACTGGAGATATCATTTTTAGGGAACATTGAGGATGCTGAGCTGTTATACTATACAACAGCTAATATGACCCAGTTCTGTACCCTGTTGGAGGACGCAGGACTTGAGGCCGGCGAGCCGAACGCTTAGCTAGACTTTCTGTTTCTAGATTTGTTGTTTTAGAATTTTGTAATTTGATTTCAGCTTTTAATTCAGTTCTTTCACATTCCAGTTGTACTTATTCCAAATGTTTAATAAAGTTTCATTTCCCGAATTTTGAGTTGTGACAAATATAGATGTTGTTGTGGATTACCTGCTAATGGAACAGCTTACTGCCGCCGTCTCAACAACGGTGCAGGCTGGGCATGATCCGGTTCGACCCAATTATTTAGGATCGGGTCGTGACATATTTTTAGTGGTAGCCCATGCAGGTATCGGTACAGGCTGGACATGATATGTGAACACGGCATGATACATGAACATGAACGTGGTAATAACATGACAGTGGCCCGTCGTGGCGCACTCCAGACAAGAACATAATAGTGGCCCGTTGTGGCGCACTCTTGACAAGTGAATATGACATGTAACCTTGAACGCCGTTACGACGGCTATCTCGACTTGCTAAGTAAATTATCGTCTTGACACCGTGGGTGCTTGCTTGAAACTTGTTTGTACAAGCTACTAGTCTAGTCTCATCTTGCATCATGTCTAGGACATGAGTCCCTGGTTACCACGGTCAAGGATTCATACTGAATCTGACTAAGGTTAATGACTAGATTGATCAAGTAGTTTATTCTAGGGGAGATTTCCCCAGTTACAGGCGATCCTGTTATCCCGGCCACACCTGATGGACTTGTAGCCTGCCGTCGAGTAGGGCACATTTCCAGTCCACTGTCATGTGGGACACACTTATGAAACAAGTACAAGGCACACTGTTATGTGTTGCACTCTAAGCCATCTAATAATTTTGGATAACTTTGGTAATCAACCTTGCCTGGATAACATGGATAGCTGTAGGGCCTGTGACTGCTGGAACATCTTACTGCATCTTGCTAGTAACTAGGCTTGTGATAACCCTAGCTAGTTAAAGTATCAAGCCGTACTCTTTACTTGGTCGTGATTGATGGATGTAGGCCAGTCTTGTCTTGTCTAAGCAATGCCAGTCTATGATTATTTCAGCACATGCTTGTTCATGCTTTACTCTTGTCGATAATTGGTTGGAGACTAAGCTCTGTTCAGGTGAAGGGTTACAACCCCGATCCTTTTTTGGTTTACGGGTTGTAACTTGGCTACCGGAATGGTCCCTTAGTCGTCTTATCGTTTATCATCTTGTCTTTCTCTAACTCATGTCTTTTATTATCCTTTATGTCTCATGTGCTAATATGTTGGTTTTAGTTCTTAAGTGAAGCCTCCTTTGTGGCACTTGCTCAGCTGGTTTTGTATGGCCAGATTTCGGAGTAGGACCCGAGGATCTCCCAGCCTTCCAGCCAGATGATGAATACCAGACGTAACCCTGGTAACGAATGGGTTTTATTTTGTTCTCCCGCTCAATTGTAAATTATTCTTTTGAGGCGTTTAGCCGCCGAACAAGTGTTAGCTCATGTTGACACTTACTTTTGTCTGCCTACGGGCTGTAACATGATTAACAAATCCTGGGGTTGATCATGTAAGACTGACACTCTTGCTAGTCTTCACATTTTGTATGACTAGCTTCATGATCATCTGAATATGTAATATTTGGGACGCCTTATCTTGCATGTCTGATGATCTACTATCTTGTAACATGTATTTACTTGCTTGAGATTGAGACACTAGGCTTGTTCTTGACCATAGGAGACTGATGGCTTGTAGATAAACCCTCATGCATCTAGACAGCCGTAACCGTATGTCGAGATGGATTACACTTCTATATACGTAGCTGGCTGTGTCTGTCCCCCGCTCTCCAGTATTCTGGTTCTGGGGCGTGACACGGTTTAAGTGGTAGCCCATGCAGGTCTTGTAAATCAAGATGTGTGAGGTTTTTATCGGATAGATGTCTCAATCAATACACGCCCTTGATCTCTCATCGTGTCTTCTAATCTTTCTGAAATCTTGAACTGATCACATGCTTATATCCTTGATCTATCATGGTCCTTCCTTATTGTTCCCCATGTCGTTTCTTCAGCGGCATTATTTCTGGTCCTACCGATTAGCAAGGCGGAGCACCTCCAGTGAACCAGCAGCAACCTTGAGACCAAGCCCAGCATTCAGTGGTAGCCTCCAGAGTCATGCCTACCGGGGGTCAAGAGCCACCAGTTCAGCCAGTCCAGCCTGCAGAGCCTGACAATGGAACCCTGGTGGGACTCATCAGGGAATTGCTTACATCTCAAGATCGTCGGGGCGATGTCCTGCACTAGACAGTACAAGATGCCATGGGCAGAGTTGGTTACCAAGGGAACAATGCGTCTAACAGCTTCAAGCGCTTGAACCCTCCTTTTTTTATGGCAGTGAAGATGCTATCGCCGTTGATGCTTGGCTTCAGGACATAGAAGTTATCCTAGAGGCAGCTAGGATTCCCGAAGGAGAGAAGGTGGCCGTGGTGCGCCTACGGTTATTGGACTTAGCCCGCACCTGGTGGGCGATGTTAGCAGTTGGATTGGCGACGCCTGTCCCATGGGCGGTATTCAGTAACAAGTTTCAGATCAAGTACTTCGATGCTGTAGCTCGGTACGACCTATAGACGAGGTTCACCAATTTGAGGCAGATGAGCAGGACGGTCGACGGTTATGCGGCCGAGTTTTTAAGACCAAGTCGGTTTGCTCCCACCTTGGTGGCGACCGAATTGGACCGAGCCCAGCGGTTTCAGCAGGGACTCCACTTAGAGATTATTCTAGCTGTGGAGCAGTTCGAGCACCAGACATTTGATGTCATCTTGCGAGCATCGAAGAGGCATGAGTATACTTCTCAGAGAATAGTGGACCGAACCGGAGGTCAGAAGAGGTCCCATGGACAAATGTTCCATTCATCAACTCCAGCCCCGGCAGCTAGGGCTTTGAATATAGGAACTCCGAGGCGGGCTGCCTCAGTTACGTTGGTTCACAATTCAATCCCGATGTACCCTCAACAGTAGAAGCAGAAGCAGTCTTCCGCAATGGGCTGCTCTCATTGTGGGAAGTCCGATCACATTGTTTCAAAGTATCGCAGAGCACAGGGATTGTACTTGGCTTGTGGGGCATCAGATCACATGATAGGGTCCTGTCCGTACATGGCCAGTTCATCATCAACCCTAACCAGTCCATCGGTTAGGGGACCAACTCCAGTTCAGCAGCAGCATCAGTTCCCGAGGCCCTTGTCGCCTCAGGCCCAAGCTTTCCAACAAAGGCCGCAGCAATATGCCCAGGCCTAAGCTCAGAACCAGAACAGGCATAGAGGTTTCCAGCAGAGGGGACCAGCACCAAAAGGACAAGGTCAAGCGATGGCTTTGACCGTGGAAGAGGAATTGGCATCAGGTGAGGTGGTGGCAGGTACCATTCTCATCAACTCTTTTCCTGCATCAGTATTATTTGATTCGGGAGCATCATATTCATTTATGTCTGCACGATTCGCAACACGGACAGGACTGGAGCCTGAGTCATTATCAATGAGGCTCAACATACTTACTGGTAGTGGTCTTGTGGGAGTAAATAGAGTCTTTTATTCATGTAGAATCATTGTTATTGGTAGAGAGTTCCCTGCTAGGTTGATAGAGTTTCCGATGGCCGATTATGATGTGGTCTTAGGAATGGATTAGCTGAAGGATCAGTATGCGAGAATAGAATGCCATCTTGGCAGGATTACTTTTGGTATTCCCGGCGAGGCAAAATTTTTATTTTCCAGGGGCAAAGTAGAACTTTCTCCCCCGGTCATACGGATGGCAGTTGCAGCAGCGATTCAGTTTTCCAGAGTAGTTAAAGAGTTTTCTGATGTGTTTTCCGAAGAGCTTCCAGGTATGCCGCCGGAGAGAGAGATAGAGTTCACAATCGACTTGATTTCCGGGACGGCACCAGTATCAGAGAGAGTCTACAGAATGGCACCCTCAGAATTGAAGATCTTGTACAAAATAATTAAAGAACTTAGAACCAAGGGATTCATTCGTGCTAGTGGATCGTCTAGGGGAGCCCCGATGCTCCTAGTAAAGAAGAAGGATGGTACGTCAAGATTATGTGTTGATTATCGTACCTTGAACTCTGTAACAATTAAGAACAGATACCCTCTACCAAGGATAGATAATTTGTTTGATCAACTCAGGGGAGTAGCAGTATTCTCTAAGATTGAATTGCGATCAGGGTACCATCAGATCAGAGTTAGAGAGCGAGACATCCCGAAGACAGCGTTCAGATCAAGATATGTACATTGGGAGTTCCTTGTTATGTCTTTTGGAGCGACCAATGCACCAGCCGTATTCATGGACATCATGAATCGTATCTTCATGCCCTATTTGGATCAGTTTGTGATAGTGTTCATAGACGATATCTTTGTCTATAGCAAGAGTGAAGTGGAGCATGAACAGCATCTCCGTATAGCCCTTCAGATTCTCAGAGAGCATTAGTTTTATACGAAGTTCAGTAAATACGAGTTCTGGCTTGATCGCATTTTGTACCTAGGGCATATCATCACCAGAGGTAGAGTAGAAGTGGACCCCCAAAAGATTGTGGCTATAGAGACATGGCCAGTTCCTAGCACCGTCGTAGAAGTTCGAAGTTTTCTTGGATTGGTCGGCTATTACCGACGGTTTGTATCAGACTTTGCTAGGATTTCAGCACCCCTAACTCAGTTGACCCGCAAGGATGTGTAGTTTGCTTGGACAATAGAGTGTTAGAGTTCATTTGAGAAGTTGAAGCAAGGATTGATGACGGCACCCATTCTCATGCTTCTAGATGGGACTGGAGGATTTTCAGTTTATTGCGACACATCCGACAAGGGATTAGGATGTGTCTTGATGCAGCATGGAAAGGTTGTAGCTTATGCATCACGAAAACTTCGTGATCATGAAAGGAATTATCCAACCCATGGCCTAGAGTTAGCAGCAGTAGTTTTTGCATTGAAGCTGTAGAGGCATTACCTATATGGAGATCGGGTAAAGATTTTCACCGACCACAAGAGTCTTAAGTATGTGTTTACTCAGAAGGATCTCAACATGCGTCAAAGGAGATGGTTAGAGCTACTTGTGGATTACGACATCAACCTGCAGTATTATCCTGGAAAGGCTAACGTTGTTACAGATGCATTGAGCAGAAGAGATGGAGTTTATTTTCTAACAGCATAGCCAGAGTTGTTAGCGGATCTTCAGAAGATAGGTATTGAAGTTGTTCTTCCTACCAATGTGGCATTAATGGCCAGTATGCAAGTTCAGTCCAGTATAGTTGAGAGGATCAAGATGGCGTAATCAGCAGATTTTAAGCTTCAGCGGCTCAGAGCAGAATATATAGCAGGATGAAGACTAGAGTTATTCATTCATGAGGATGGTACACTTCGACATGGAAGGCGTCTTTGTGTATCCAGTGATGATATCAGACAGAAGATCATGGCAGAAGCTCACAGTTCTTAATATTCCATTCATCCCGGTGGCACGAAGATGTACCGAAATGTCCGTCAACATTTCTGGTAGAATGACATGAAGAGGGAGATAGCCCGGTTTGTCTCTCGTTGTTTAGTTTGCCAACAAGTTAAAGCTGAACATCAGAGACCGGCTGAACTTCTTCAACCTTTACCGATCCCAAAATAGAAATGGGAGCACATTACCATAGATTTTGTAACTGGGTTACCTAAATCCCATGCTGGAAGAGATGCTATTTGGGTTATAGTTGATCGTCTTACGAAGGTAGCTCATTTTCTTTTTTTCAGAATTGGCCAGTCAATGGATCAGCTAGCATAGATGTACCTCAAGCAGATAGTCAGATTGTATGGAGTGCCAGTTAGTATCATATCAAACAGAGACTCAAGATATACATCTTACTTTTGGTGGAGTCTTCAAAAGAGTTTGGGGGCTCATCTCAAATTCAGTTCAGCCTATCATCCGCAGACAGATGGTCAGTCCGAACGCACAATTCAAACTCTTGAAGATATGTTAAGATCATGTACACTTGACTTCGATGGTTCGTGGGAAGATCACTTGCACCTAGTGGAGTTCTCGAACAACAACAGTTTCTAGGCCAGTATTCAGATGGCACCTTTCGAGGCATTGTATGGCAGAAAGTGCAGATCTTCTTTAGCCTGGGATAATATAGACGAGAGGCAGATGCTTGGTCCTAAAATAATTTCACAGACTATTGAGGTGGTCAGACGAGTCAGAGATCATCTTTGAGTTGCGCAAGATCATTATCGTCATTGGGTTGATTCCCAGCGGCGTCCCCTTGAGTTTTCTGTCGACGCCCACGTATTCCTTAGGATATCGCCTACCCGTGCTGTCATTCATTTTGGCGTACGGGAAAAGCTTAGTCCTAGGTATATAGGGCCGTTTGATATCCTTGAGCGAGTAGGTGATGTGTCATATCGTCTCGCTCTTCCGCCGTCGTTACGTGAGGTGCATGACGTGTTCCATATATCCCAATTACAACGGTATATCTCGGACCCGGGTCATATCCTTGATCATTCAGAATTGGTTGTCGGTACCAACCTTTCGTATGAGGAGACCAGTATCCATATTGGACCAAAGAGAGAAGATCCTCAAGAACAAGACTATCAATTTAGTCTGTATTGCTTGGGGTCATAACTCTTTGGGTGAGTCAACATGGGAGCGGGAGGATGATATCCGATCGCGATATCCCGATCTGTTTGACTCATAAGGTATAATGTCTTTCTTATGCCTTATGCTTTAATTCCTTGCTTTGATGAATGATTGTATGATTGATTGCTTAGTCATATATTGCTTGTGATTAGTATAGCTTGTCCAGACATCTCTAGCCTATTGATTAAAATTTTGAGGACAAAATTTTTTTAAGGTGGGTAGAGTTGTCACCCCCGTTTTCCGTTATACGTATTTCCAGTATACGTGTACGAAATCCTGACATGTATTTTTACTTCTCCTGCCGTGCTAGCTAATTTTGGTTTAATCTTGCTTAGGTTCATCATGGCATATCATGGTTTGACTTGGTTCATTTTGGTTTGGCTTGGTTTATTTTTTCTTTGGTTCAACATGTTAAACCCCCTCCCCCCATTTAAAGCCCACCAACCCATTCTCTCTCCTCCATTACTTCTTCTTCTTCTTCTTCCTCCTCTTTCATTAATTCCTCCACCCACAAAGCTTAGGCAAGTACAACTTGCTTTATGAAAGAACCCTCCATTTTATTGTTCTAATCTCTTCTATGCAACATTCTAAGCTACTCTTGTTCTTGTCATTTTGCGTTTTTATGTATATATTTGTGTAGATCTAACTTTACACCATTTTGGGGTTTTTTGGGTTTTGATCTAGTAAACCACCTTATTTTCGAAAACTAAGAGTTCCATGTGGTAGAGAATTTGATTTTACACAACTTAGACCTTTGAAAAGTCAGATTTCATTGTGTTTTGACCGAGTTATGATCATTTGAAGATCCTGGGTTCCAAGACTTGTGCTCTCGGCCAAGACTTGGAGAAGATGATGAACAGTGTTTGCACACTATAAAGTGCAATGCTGTGAGCGCATAGCCAAATCATGTGGGCACATAAGACCACATGTGGGCGCATAGACATCCCCTTTGGGCGCATGGCCCTCATTGGATGGTGCATGAGCTCCTGACTTGTAAAGCTTCATGGCATTTTCATGCTTATGTAGGCGCATAGCCCTGGGCGCATGCCTCCTCTTGGGCGCATGTATCCCAGACTCCTATCCTCTTGGGCGCATGCCACTATGTGCGCATGCTGCCTTGACCATCCCCAAGCCTAAGTGCATGTTGCTTCGACTTACCCATCCCCTTTGGGCGCATGGCCTCCAATAGTGGGCGCTTGGCTCCCTGACTTGGGCACATAGCCCTAGGACCCATGTGTAGGCGCATGCACCCCCTTGGGCGCATGATGTCCCCAGATTCCCCTTTCTTGATTTTTGCATCTGTTTTATATCCTTACGCCTTTTCGATATGAACTCGACATGAACATGATGTGAGCATGACATATTAATGGAATGATAGCACTTGATGGTGGCCGTTGTGGCGCACCCTTGACAAGAAATATTGACATGATAATCTGTACACGACGTGATATGTGAACACGACATGATACATGAACATGAACATGGTAATAACATGACAGTGGCCCGTCGTGGCGCACTCCAGACAAGAACATGACAGGCCAATACATGATAGTGGCCCGTTGTGGCGCACTCTTGACAAGTGAATATGATATGTAACCTTGAACGCCGTTACGACGGCTATCTCAACTTGCTAAGTAAATTTCCGTTGTGGCATACGCTTGAAACTTGTTTGTACAAGCTACTAGTCTAGTCTCGTCTTGTATCATGTCTAGGACATGAGTCCCTGGTTACCACGGTCAGGGATTCATATTGAATCTGACTAAGGTTAATGACTAGATTGATCAAGTAGTTCATTCTAAGGGAGATTTCCCAAGTTACAGGCGATTCCGTTATCCCGACCACACCTGATGGACTTGTAGCCTGCCGTCGAATAGGGCACATTTCCAGTCCACTGTCATGTGGGACACACTCATGAAACAAGTATAAGGCACACTGTTATGTGTTGCACTCTAAGCAATCTAATAATTCTGGATAACTTTGGTAATCAACCTTGCCTGGATAACCTGGATAGCTGTAGGGCCTGTGACTGCTGGAACATCTCATTATATCTTGCTAGTAACTAGGCTTGTGATAATCCTAGCTAGTTAAAGTATCAAGCCGTACTCTTTGCTTGGCCGTGATTGATGGATGTAGTCCAGTCTTGTCTTGTCTAAGCAATGCCAGTCTATGATTATTTCATCACACGCTTGTTCATGCTTTACTCTTGTCGATAATTGGTTGGAGACTAAGCTCTGTTCAGGTGAAGGGTTACAACCCCGATCCTTTTTTGGTTTACGGGTTGTAACTTGGCTACCGGAATGGTCCCTTAGTCATCTTATCGTTTATCATCTTGTCTTTCTCTAACTCATGTCTTTTATTATCCTTTATGTCTCATGTGCTAATATATTGGTTTTAGTTCTTAAGTGAAGCCTCCCTTGTGGCACTTGCTCTTTCTGGGGTCTGACCCAGCTGGTTTTGTATGGCCAGATTTCGGAGTAGGACCCGAGTATCTCCCAGCCTTCCAGCAAGATGGTGAACACCAGACGTAATCCTGGCAACGTGTGGGTTTTATTTTGTTCTCCCGCTCAATTGTAAATTATTCTTTTGAGGCATTTAGCCGCCGAGCAAGTGTTAGCTCGTGTTGAAACTTACTTTTGTATGCCTACGGGCTGTAACATGATTGACAAATCTTAGGGTTGATTATGTATGACTGAAACTCTTGCTAGTCTTCACATTTTGTATGACTAGCTTCATGATCATCTGAATATGTAATGTTTGGGACGCCTTACCTTGTATGTCTGATGATCTATTATCTTGTAACATGTATTTACTTGCTTGAGATTGAGACACTAGGCTTATTCTTGACCATAGGAGACTGATGGCTTGTAGATAGACCCTCATACATCTACACAGCCGTGACCGTACACTACCAGAATAGGTCTTATTAGCGACGCCAGAAAACGTCGCTAAAATGACAAAAAGCATCACTAATCGAATTTATTGACGTTTTTAGCGACGTTTTCCTGTGGTCGCGGAAAGCCATGTCGCTGACAGGCAAAACGTCGGTAATCGTCGCCATTATCGACGCTTACCGACTCTAAATAAACGTCGCTAATCACCGACGTTCACCGACAACACGTCGAAAAAATAGCGACGTCTTTCTGATGTCGGTCAACGTCGGTGAATTTAGTGACGTATGCTACTTTTTACCGACGTTTACCGACTCTGTAGAAAAGGGAAAGTGGGTTGGTAAACGTCGATAAACATCGCTATACCTGGTAATTTAGCGACGTTTACTGACGTTTAGCGACGCAGGTAGACGTCGGTAAACGTCGCTAAAATGCAAAAAAAATAAATAACAGAATGTCCACAGAATCACATTTTCTTCCTGCAGTTTAATAAATAACAATAAATACACAGAAGCACATTTTCATCCTGGGTTCGCCGACCCCATCGGTGGAACACTCAACACCGGTACATCACAATATACATATGTATCAACACAAACAAGAGAAAGTCTAAAAGAGTAAAATATCTAAAGTCGGTAATCGTCGATCCAAATATACAACCAATATCCACATGAATCCACAACCAATAATGAAAGTCTACACAAACAAATAATCCACCACCAATACTGAAACAACATAAACAAACACTAAAAAATAGTCCTAACTCGGACTACTGTGGATCTGGAGGAGGGGCACCGCCGCGCCTCAAGGATAGGAACATCTCATACTCCTCCCATGAAATCGTCACCGATGTAGAAGGTAGTAACGTCGGTGGAGTCGGAGGTACTGACGCCGGCAGAGTCGACGACGATGAAGGCGCACCCGGAGGACAATAACGCTCTAACGCTGCTAGTCACTGGTGGTAGGAATCCATGGTAGATAACAGCCTCGTACTGCTATCAACCATCGAATCCTGCATCAACGTCGGCCTCTCGCCCATGGATAGCTGTGATGCCTGCAGATCCGTCATGCTGCACTCTGTCGACGCTCTAAGATCAGTGACGCCCCGCTCTGTCCTCTCAGTCACATCCCTGAGCTCCATAATGCTGCGGTCGAGCGTATCCAATCGTGCTATGAGCGCAGCATCGTCCGTCTGGTGCTTCTCCTGGATCCGTCATAGCAGCTCGTCACGGACAGACTCTACCATCTGCTGGACTCGGGCAGACTTCTGGGAGGGCTGTGGGCCATGCACACTAGCATGGGAGTCCCTAGAGGACTGTGACGCAACTAGGGCGCCATAGGATCCCGTACCGTAGTACGTACCCCTCTGGAGACCACCAGCGACGATCACCCACAGCTCGTCCTCCGACGTAGCTGGAGCGGGCTGCGAGGAAGTATCAGCCTCTCCCGCAGCATGTGCACTAGCAGCCGCCCGCTACTTAAGCCGTTCAAACTCGGCCTAAAAAGCAAGGATACTCTATAACCTCTAATGTCTAATGTACTTATTATTACTAACTAGCATGAATATCTATTTGCGTGCATATTTACTAAGTTATATCAAAACTAACACGAAGTATTAAAATTAATAAATAGAATTGTAATACTTACAAAGGCATGTTCCGCCCTCTCGTCAATAAGCTTCCCGCCCTTCCGATGTGTGGCCAGGAAGACAGTCACCATATTGGCGTCATCACCCCTCCTTACCTGTAATTAAATATATCATATTTTACTAATTTATCGGAGTTGCATTAAAATAAATTTTTTTGAAATAAAAAAAACATACCAAACGATGAAAATGTTCCTTCATCAGAATCGACCAACCGCACCACCCCTGCTTCCTAGCCGCCTTGGCCTTCTCAGATTTTTCCTTGTACCTTGGCTCGTCGAATCGAGCCTTCATCGTAGTCCACTGCTCATGGGTGATCCAACCTTGGATCAGCTTTCCGGCACGATCATGAGTCTTCTGATCATTAATAGCGTCGTGGATCAGCTTAGCAGTGACGGCAGGAAACATCCCCTCGATCATCTCGGCCCGGTGCGGTGGATAGAAAAACATATCCTAGAAGAGTGCAAACCAAATATTTATCAGTTATATATAATATGCAAAAATTATATGATTTATGTTAAAAGAAAATATATTTTAACCTTGAAGCGCGCAAACCAGTAGGCCTTCCTCTCGTCCGGAGCATCAGAGTAGTTTATCCAAGGACCACCATAATTAGTCCTCAAGAAGTGGCCTAGACGTCTCTGTACCGACGGGGGACAATATCTATACAGATATATTATATTCATGAGAAAAGTTCATTTATGATAAATACAAAAAAAATGATAAACCAAAACACTTACTTTGTACCGTCGGCCCAGATCTCCGTCCTCGTCTCCTCCGGAGGTGCGCATGCATCATCTGTCTGATACTGGTCGGTCGTCGGCTCAGCCTCCTCCATCTGCTCATCTGTCTCCATCGTCGTATCAGCAGGAGGAACGCTAGACGATGGAGTAGTCTCAGGCCTGGAACTACTCATCCCAGGAGATATGCCACGTAGCGTCGTGGCAGGCGGAGGTACTGTCCGATACATAGGAGTTATGGGTGACGAGGATCCAGAGCCGGTACCAGTAGGAGGTACCGAAGGAGTACCCTGTCCTCTGCCAGTAGTACCCCGTGCCCCATGTCGGGACACGCGGAATAATCCGCGATGACCTATCATACCTGATAACAACATATGATGAGATATAACAAATAATAGTACTTTAGAAATATAAAAGTACAACAATGACAAGATAATAACCAAGACAACATATGATGATACATTTTACAAGAAACATCTAAGTCCAGATAGTATATTCTACAAGAAACATCTAAGTTCAGATAGTACATTCTACAAGAAATATCTAAGTCCAGATAGTACATTCTAAAAGAAACATCTAAAAAATAAAAGTACATCTCTCTCAATCATCTTCAGAATATTCATATTGTTCGTCTTCCTCGACCTCATCTTCCTCTTTCTCCTCCTTCTCATCTTCAGTTTTATCTTCGCCTTCCTCTTCGGATAATTCTACATCTTCTACATTAGTCGTGTAATTCGTAACTTTCGTGGAGTCTACATCAACAATATTGGTTACAAGAGGTAGCTCGTCCTCCTGATAAGATTTTTTGTCAACATCAAAAGTATCTCTAGCTCTAGTCTTGCATACTGCCCACCAGTCATACTTCGTTGCTCCCCGTCTCGGATAAGCTGTGAAGTACACGAGCTGATCCTGAGTTGATAGGACAAATGGTTCGTAGCCTTGATATCTACGCTTGTAGTTTATATCCACAAGACCATGCTTGTCAATTTTCCAACCATGATTTTTAATCGGATCGAACCATTCGCACTTGAACAATACGATCTTTGCTGGTTCTCTGCCATAATTATATGTCAACTCTATAATCTCTCGCAAGATGCCAAAGAAATCATTTCCTGGATCGTCGTCTTTGTAGTTCGAAGATTTGATACACAAACAACTGTTTTTCGTGGAATCAAGATCCAGGAAGCTGTCTCTGATCGGAGCATTTGTCGACTTGAACCTAAAGCCATTGACACAGTAACTTGGCCATATTTTAACAAAAGTAATAGGTCCCTTGGCAAGAGTTCTAATTAATTCAATCTCTGGTAAAATTAGACGATCGACCTGAATGCCAAAGAAGAGATAGTAAGTTTTTAATTGCGCAGTTGCATTAGAAGAGGCCAGTAATTACCGAGTTGCTTACATATTCGCTCAACCAATAAGAAAAATGATGTCGCATTTCTTGTTCTAATGCTTCGTCTGTTAGGTAGGGTCTAACCGACCTCAACTCATCATTATATGTGCTGAAAAACAACGAAGCAACCGTCGATTAGTACAATAATATTAGCTTATACTATTACATTCAGATGACGTAAACTCATCATTAATTACTTACCCCTCTAGCTTCTCCACTTCATCCTCGTCGCAATTGAGTAACATATACAACTGAGCATCCCTTAGCTCTTCGTCATTCAAATATCTCTTCTTCATTTTTCCCGAAGGCATTCCGGACGCATTGAATACTTTCAGTATTCCATCATTGGATTCTTGATATGATATGTCATCATTTCTCGGAGCCCTCGTTCTATTCGCAGCAACATGAGGTTTGAAATACGTCGAGCAGAAGTTTGTAATCTTCTCGAGAATATTGGCTTCACAAATAGAACCCTCGACCCGAGCCTTGTTTTTTACCTTCCTCTTTCGGTGATTCAAATGCCGCTCAAACAGGTACATCCACCGATAACCGTCGGGCCTACCAACACGTGCCTCGTAGGAAAGATGAATTAGCAAATGCTCCATGGAGTCAAAGAATCCAGGAGGAAATACCTTCTCGAGCTTGCACAGTGTTACCGCAATATCGTTCTCCTGCTTTTCTAGACGATCGACGAGCAACTTAGTAGAACAAAGATCTCTGAAGAATATGCTAAGCTCGGTCAATGGATCCTAAACAACCTGGGGTAAGAATTCCCGAAATACAATCAGAATTAACCTCTCCATGAATACGTGACAATCATGGCTCTTCATACCTGTCAGTTTTTTCTTCTTGAGGTCGACGCATCTTCTCAAGTTCAAAACATACCCGTCTGGAAATTTTAGACCTTGAAATCCACCTACAAAGTCTGACTTTATCCTCCTTCTTAGTGAGAAAATTGACTTAGGCTGCTTCAACTTCCCATTCCCCTCCTCTATCAAATGCAATGCAGGACGTCTACATATTTCTTTCAAGTCCAATCTAGCCTTTGGATTGTCTTTCGTCTTCACCTTTATGTCCATTACAGTATTAATTATGTTGTCAAACACATTCTTTTCGATATGCATGATATCAAGGTTATGTCTAATCAGATTGGTGCTCCAATATGGCAGATCTTAGAATATACTCCTCTTCGTCCAGTTATGAGTGCGACCAAATCCGTCACACTTGTAGCCCGTAGCAGGCTCTTCAATAGCCCTTGGTAAATCTTTTACCTCTTCCCATATCGTATATCTGGGCCACCTTGGCGGGGGATTAGCCTTCTCCACAATGCCAGTACGAAAAGTATTCCTGTTCCTCCGGTACGGATGATCCTTTGTCAGGAATTGTCGATAACAATCAAAGAAGCACGGTTTGCCTTCGTGTTTCAAACGGAAAGCCTTAGTATGGTCCATGCAATACGGACATGAAAGACGACCATGCGTGCTCCATCCAGATAATATACCATAGGCTGAAAAGTCGTTGATGGTCCACATAAGTGCTACCCGCATCTGAAAATTTTATTTTCTAGATACATCGTACGTGTTGGAACCTGCTTTCCACAGATCATTCAACTCATCAATCAATGGCTGTAAATACACATCGATGTTTCTTTTTGGATTATTCGGACCTGGGATAACAACGATGAGGAACATATACAGAGTCTTCATGCACATCCAAGGCGGTAGATTGTACGGAGTGACGATCATAGGCCAACACGAATACTGGGATCCCGAAAGTCCGAATGGGGTAAAACTGTCAGAGCAGAGACCCAATCTGACATTACGCAGATCAGAAGCAAAATATGGATACTCTCGATCAAAGTGCTTTCATGCTTCTCTATCAGATGGGTGATCCAACACTCCTTCGGTTTGTTCTCGTTTATGCCAACTCATGTTTTCTGTAGTTTTCTTCACCATAAACAACCGCTGCAACCGCGGCGTCAACGACAAGTAGTGCATCGAATCGGTAGGCTTCCTTGCACCGACAGACTTTTCTCTACCACTGCCCTTGTAGCGATCAGCACCATAAAATCTGTAGGCGTCTTCATCTTTGTCGTCTTTGTAGTACAACATGCACCCGTTGCGACATGCATCAATTTTCTTATATCTCATCCAGAGCGATCTCACCATCCTCTTAAACCGGTAAAAGTCTTTAGGCAACTTAGCACCCTCAGACAATATTTCTATAATCAACTCCATAAGTCGGTTGTAGCAATCTTGCGACATATTAAAATCGGACTTGATGCTCAACAATCTTGTAACCACCTCCAACGGTGAATGATCCTCACAACCAGGATATAATGGAGTCCTTACATTCTCCAGCAACTCCATGAACTTTGCAGCATCGGCGTTCGGTGCCTCCTCAGGTGCATCATGATTGTCCGGATCGAAACTAGGCCCCACCGCGTCAAAAACCATGTTCACCAACCCATCTTCGTAAGCAGTGTGGTTGTAGACATCCACATAAGGCTCATACTTCGATGCTAAGGACACAAGTTCTCTGTGTACGCTCCACTGATAGTAATTCGGCGTGAAACCCTTCGAGTATAAATGATACGTGACTTCCACTTCTGGATGATATTTCAAGTTGCGACATCTCACACACGGACACTTAATTTTGGTACCGTCCATGTATTGAGGGAACGCCTTGGCAAACTGCAGGAACTGCTGTACACCCTCTATGAATTCATCCCACACACCGCACATGTCATCAGGATGGCGGTTGTACATCCATAAACGATTCTGTAGATAGTAATTCAGCTCCATATCCATTTGAGGATAATTCTGTAAGATAGATACAGGCACATCGTTGAAACACTTATAAAAGTAATCATGATACAACAAGTGGTAATAGATATGATATATCCTATATAGTTTCTTTTCCTCTCTTTACTGTGAACCTTGGTTAACATTAATATTTCCACACTACTCTAGGGTGAGGTTGAGGTAGATATCCTATGATGCGGAATAGTCGACTGAATGACCCAAATGAGAAGGAAGGAAGTAGGGAGGCTCACTCTATACACTCTAGGATTGACTTATTTTGTCGTTGATTTAACTTATTTTGGTAGTGTGAAATGTCAACAATATCCGATACGATACCTCAAAGACCTAAATATGGAATATTAATGTCAATTGGTATTTTAGAATCATAAACATGATATACTAGGTCAATTCTAGGTCTCCAAGTCATTTCTAGGTCACACTAGGACAACTGGGTCAATACCTTGCCAAACTTGGTCAAACTAGGTCACACCTAGGTTTTTAGGGCTATACGTTGCCTTTCCAAGGTATTCTAGTCTATACTAGGCTAATACCCTATGTATTTGCCTTACCAATATCCTATTCACATAGGTAAAACCATTACTATGGCCTATTTACCTAATTACCTATAAACTAGCCTATCCTTAACTCTAGTAAAAACCAATACCCAAACTCAATACCCCATACACTACAACATAGGTATCTCCCATACCCATGTGTCAACCCATTACCTAAACCTATAGGCTTCCTAAACCTATATATTACCTAGTCACTCTAGGTAAAGCCATTACCTATACTCATAGGTAAAACAATTCCTATCTTGAAGTTACCTATACTTATTGTCCTAGTCCTCATCTATACACATTATCCTAAGGCATTGTTTGGTTCACCGATTTAAGGAACTAGGAAAGGAAAGTTGTTCCTTTCCTTTGTTTGGTAACCACAAACTTGGGAATCAATTTCCTCATAAGGGGGAAAATTGGAGGGAATATGGTTCCACTCATGACCCATGGAATTCATTTTCCCTCCTCCTTTTCCAACATTTATTATAAAAGTTATGACAAAAGTAACCATGTGTTATTGCTTATTTTACCATTAATGCTTATTTTACCATTGTTATATTTTTGCTTTCCTTTCCTACACCATCCAAACAACGAAAAGGAAATGTGACATGAATCCTACTTTCCGATTCCAATAGAAAATACAAAGGAATACATTTCCTTTCCGTGAACCAAACGAGGCCTAATAGTGTCAAAGTGTCCACGTGTTGTCAAAGTGTCAAAGTATCAAAGTGTCATAGCGTGTGTCAAAGTGTCCACGTGTGTGTCAAAGGGTCGTGTCTGTGTCGTATCAGAAAAAAAAAGATAAGTTTAGGGATTACCGACACAGCGTTGGGGTTGGGTCGGGGTCGCCGGGGCTAGAGCAGCGGCGGAGGAGACTGTCATGCCCCGCTCCCGTAGGAGCGATCGTCCTCGCTAAGACGTGATGCCGCACGAGCCTAGATTGCGCTCGTGCAAGGCGGGTTCCATAACGGCCGATTTCAGCGGCTGCGACGGGGTCGTCGCACAGAAGTCCCAAGCAGAGACATTAAATAATAGCAACGGAATTCAGAACAAAACACAAGTTATACAAAGAAGCTCTTTGTTGATATTGAAATAATGGTTACATTGGGGGCGCAAGGCCAAGATTATAAGTCTCTCAAGCTCACTCAATCTCACATTACAAGTCACTCAGCTCTCTCTCATCTCTCAAGTACAAGTGCTTGAACCAGCGGAAGCTTCGGAAGGCGATGTCCATACATTATGTCCTGTATAAGTCTTTACTCCATGTGGTTGCGCGCTTCGAATCGCCAAGGAACTCCGTGCCTCGATGCATCCAAGCGAGCTTCGCGCCACGAGCTTCTACCTGTGCCTGCACATGTAAACTATGTGGGTGTCAGTACTCAACTGTACTGGTGGAATGAGCTCCTCGCCCACCCATACAAAACCAACACGTTTACTTTACTTTGTGCAACATAGTCCCCTTTTGTATTGTCTTTCTACTCTTGCCTTAGGATCAGTTTTATGACCGACGCCTTGCCTATTTGTGTCTTTAGACCATCCCGTGCTTGCAACAACAATGTCGACTCAAACAATGTTGACCAATCAAGTCGTGCTTGCCTTTCGGCCAAAATCAGAGACACAACTACGCGATGAGGCTCCATTCCCGTGTGACCGTGCTATAAGTCCTTTGTGCCGTGCCTCGCAACTACGTACGACTCAACCATATCGCCGCCTCGCGGCCCTTTAGACTTTGATCACCAACTGACCCAATCAAGATTTGTGAATCTTTGTGTCACTCAAACAACTTTACCTTGCGGCGGTTTCCCGACTTAAACTCAAACAACTCAACCATAACCATGCAACTTATATGCCGACAACATAAGACTCGACGCCACAACACATGCCAAAGCACGTCGCCTACGTTGCAGCCAAATCTTAGGCCCAACAGTTTGTGTTCCTGCTGTACACACATATTCAACCCAACTTCCTTGATATACTACACTCAATACTTGACTCAATCCAAAGGCATACACGCGGATCGCCGCCCATGCCGACTCATCTATATGAACTAGTCACTAGGGCCCAGCCCTATAATGGACTCCTTTTGAGCTTTTGATTAGACGGACGCTCCTTGTCAGCGCGAGTAGCTAGCTCTGCTGCAAGTCCCCGCCTAACCCGTACGGTCATCCAGCACAGCTACGAATGTCTCCATTACAACGGTTCCCCTGGGCCGCCGGGGTCGCCGTCCGAGAAACAGATTTATTTTACCTTGTACAAGTTGTCCAATGACCATGCAAGACTCGACTCAAACTGACGTCTCATATAGTCAAAGCTACTTCTAGTGTTACCATCTCTTTCAGGGCTAATTTCAATACTTCTCACATCTGAGACCTTGCCTCGACGACCCGTAGTCGCGAGCATTCTTCTTTCTTGCCTCAACGACCCAGTCGTGAGCATTCTTTCTTTCTTGCCCTATTATTTCATTCACTCAAGAACAACTATCAAAACACTTTCCAAACTCACTGACTCAACCGTGGCCCGTGCCTTAAAACATTAAATCCGTGCCATCGTGTCTCAAACCAACTTGAAACTCTATGTGACACCACCGTCCAAGTCATACTCTATATGATGGGCCTTGAAACCATAGGACTTCGTGGCTATACTCAGCCATAGAACTCATAGGACCGTGCTTGGAATGACTTAGCTCGACCACCATCACTTTGCCTAACTTCACCAAGCCTACAACTTAACTCAAGGGATGAGCAAAGGCTATGCCAAGCCTTGCATCATGGAAGCGTGCATGCTTGATCGAGCATTTATGCGGGCGACGCCTATGACTTAGGCTACGTTCATAACTTTGCCTACTCAACCAACTTTCCTTCTCCCAAGCCACGGGACGAAGGATCGAGTGTCATTTTCGAAGCACGTCGTGCACCAACTCTAAGCCGACCGTTGGACCTTTCCATATTCTATCTCAATTTGACCCGTCGGAATTACTCCCTTTAGCTATGTGGATTCATCTCTTTTATTATTAAGCCTACTTGTGCAAGTTGAAAACATGCAATTTGTTATATGAAGGCTAAGATGAGGCAAGTTCACCGAAACTACCCCACCTGAGCGTGCGGTCGCCTTGACCGAGCAATGTCTTCGAGTCGCCGTTGCAAGGCTAAGGCCGAACGCTGTCGACGTTTCGATTCCTCCGATTGGCTGAGCGGGACGGGGTACGACATCATACACCACTCAGAAAAAGTTTCGTCCTCGAAACTAACTGAGTACTTACTCCTTGACTTACTACTCGAACGTTCAACGACTCTCGCGCACACTTTTCTTATGTGTTCCCTCAAATCCGTGCCACGCTCGTGCTACCCTTAATGTTTTCTTCAAAACTTATGATCTCAAACTCCTCGACATTTTTCCGTTCCTCAAGTCTCACTTGATTCAACGTATCACTTAGTTGGATCGTGCACATATTTTAGGTGTCCCCAAAATTCATGCATTTCAGCCAAGCCTCGTGATAGCGAATCCCGCCATCACCACTCGAGTCGGATCGTGCACATATTCAAGCGTCCCTGATATACATGCATGTCAACCGATACTCGCGAGTGGTACCTCCACAAATCCTACCACTTCGTACTCGGATGTCCTGCCTAACCGCTAGGCTATGTCTTTCCGTCAGTATTGGAATCATAGTTTCTAAACAACGATATCAACACTGACCCCATCCTAAGGTCAAACCAAGTTGATAGTACGGGTTTTCTACCCAAGCTCGCATCACTCCGATTTCTAAACTTCGAGCACAGATTTCCTATACACATCTCAATATTCGTCGTACGGGGTCCGAGTCATTCAGCAAAGCCATCCTACGACAACTCACGTTCAACCAATTCCATAACGTATCAATATCGCTCATTCAACAAACCATCTTGCATAGTCATCCCTTCAAACACGTTCGATATAGTTCGCCTATCAATCCTTCTCAATTCAAGCACGCTACGACATAATTCATCGCTAAACCATAATTCACCTTTCACATTTCCTAAGTCATCTATTCCAATTCACGCAAGCGATCACAAGGTCGTCTGACTTAACAATGCGTTGCGTCCCGATCTCACGCAAGTCAGATTATCTACGGTGGGCATGAATCACCATACGCGTCCCCGCGGAATAATTATCCTCATCGGGACGTAACTCTTGTTTTGCATCTAGACTAATTTATTCTCGATGCGCGGATTGGACCTACTCAACCCTCAAGTTTATTTCATTCATCAATCGCAAGTTCTAACATCTTCAATTTTCCTTCGCATCAAACCGACAAGTCGAGACAATCAACGTTGTCGCGTCCTGATTTTCCCAGTTCGATCATTCCTGCGACATGAATCACCATGTCAGCGCTCACGCGGAACGATCGCCCCAAATCCGACGCAACGCATGTGCGAGGCTAGAGTTGCGCTCGTGCAAGACAAGATCCTCGACGTTGTGGTTATCCGCGTAACCATCAAGACACAATTATTTTCATTCGACATTCATCTCGATCAAGATCCTAAGTATAGCATCCAACCGAACAATAACACTTGCACGATCGTCGTTTGCCGAGTCAGAGTACCCCCGAGTTATTGCATATCGATCTTTGATACATCTCAATACCATCAACGATATGCGTAACCTGACGATCTTCCTTTGCAACCAAATTTCGAGTCGTGCGAATAATGCTATCATCCGACTGGATAATCTCCTCGACATTCAACTCAAGTTCGATCATTATCCCTCGATTTATTTACAACATCAATTTCTTCAAACCAAACTCACGTATCGTCCATCCGTTTATCTTAAGTCATCGACCAACATATTTTCTCAATTCGCATCATTCCTTTATCAATCAATCGACATCCCTGAGGCTATCGCATACACCACACAGGGATGAAGTCATTCAACAAATCCTCAACTTATCATTCGAATCAAAATCGACTTCTTCAAATTTTTCGTTCGAACCATTCTTCAAATTCCAAGCACGCTCATCTATATCGCATCGATGTTATCGTCGCTCGATAGCACCCCTATCGACAGTCGACTCACTTTACTCAATCGAGTTCAACTCATTCTTGCTCGACACTATTCAATTCCCGCACTCGACTTTTCTAAGGTCGACGTAACTTTGGTGTATATGTCCAGCCCGACTTAGCCAACCGTGCTTACGCAAACTATCTTTTTGTTTCTTTGTCAAAAACTGTTCTCCTATGTTTTGCAAAATAGTTAGACTTATTATAAGGACATCCCGTGGGACAATTGAGAGAGAGAGCGCACCAACGATATCAACTTACGGAAGCAACAGAATTTGCAAAAACAACGAGTTAAAGAATTCAATCGATAGTCCAAGGACGTAAAGCCGTGCTCTGATACCATTATGTCACGCCCCGCTCCCGTAGGAGCGATCGTCCTCGCTAAGGCGTGATGCCGCATGAGCCTAGATTGCGCTCGTGCAAGGCGGGTTCCATAACGACCGATTTCAGCGGCTGCGACGGGGTCATCGCACAGAAGTCCCAAGCAGAGACATTGAATAATAGCAGCAGAATTCAGAACAAAACACAAGTTATACAAAGAAGCTCTTTGTTGATATTGAAACAACGGTTACATTGGGGGCGCAAGGCCAAGATTACAAGTCTCTCAAGCTCACTCAATCTCACATTACAAGTCACTCAGCTCTCTCTCATCTCTCAAGTACAAGTGCTTGAACCAGCGGAAGCTTCGGAAGGCGATGTCCATACATTATGTCCTGTATAAGTCTTTACTCCATGCAGTCGCGCGCTTCGAATCGCCAAGGAACTCCGTGCTTCGACGCATCCAAGCGAGCTCCGCGCTACGAGCTTCTACCCGTGCCTGCACATGTAAACTATGTGGGTGTCAGTACTCAACTGTACTGGTGGAATGAGCTCCTCGCCCACCCATACAAAACCAATACGTTTACTTTACTTTGTGCAACATAGTCCCCTTTTTGTATTGTCTTTCTACTCTTGCCTTAGGATCAGTTTTATGACCGACGCGTTGCCTATTTGTGTCTTTAGACCATCCCGTGCTTGCAACAACAATGTCGACTCAAACAACGTTAACCTATCAAGTCGTGCTTGCCTTTCGGCCAAAATCAGAGACGCAACTACGCGATGCGGCTCCATTCCCGTGTGACCGTGCTATAAGTCCTTTGTGCCGTGCCTCGCAACTACGTACGACTCAACCATATCGCTGCCTCGCGGCCCTTTAGACTTTGATCACCAACTGACCCAATCAAGACTTGTGAATCTTTGTGTCACTCAAACAACTTTGTCTTGCGGCGGTTTCCCGACTTAAACTCAAACAACTCAACCATAACCATGCAACTTATATACCGACAACATAAGACTCGACGCCACATCTCGTGCCAAAGCACGTCGCCTACGTTGCAGCCAAATCTTAGGCCCAATAGTTTGTGTTTCTACTGTACACACATATTCAACCCAACTTCCTTGATATACTACACTCAATACTTGACTCAATCCAAAGGCATACACGCGGATCGCCGCCCATGCCGACTCATCTATATGAACTAGTCACTAGGGCCCAGCCCTATAATGGACTCTGTTTGCCATTAAAATTCTTTTATTGCAAATTTCAATACAAATAGAACAGTATTACAATATAGGACTTAGATGTAGTCCTAGGAGTACACTTTTGTTTATCTGGGTCCCTTGTGCTGATGGAGTGAGTGGTAATGCGTTGACTCCGTTGACGATCTGACGACGGTTATCGGTTCTCTGAAGGTTTGGATTGCTCTGGGTGCTGGAGCTTGCTGAGAGGAGGAAGACGTTGAGTGTCTGTATCTGCCTCTCTGGTGGTTCGTTAGTTTTTTGTGTGTTCGTTGTGTGTGTGAAAAGGAAATGATCCCTCTATTTATAGCTTTGCAGACTGGCTGCTCATACGCGCATGTAGGATGCGCCTGTACGCGGGGACGCCACATGGTGATAGCTGATAGAGGCGCATGGACGATGCGCCCTGATCGAGGGGTTGAATTCTTCATGCTGCTGTTGTGAGCCGGTATGTAGCAGAGAAGAGGATCTTTCTGTTGCTGAAATCTTGGGTGAGTTGAGTCAAAGGACACGTGTCGTCGACTCATGGCTCGGAGATCTCGGATTTGATGGAGGAATGATCTGGTAAGATGCACCTAGGACTGGGCGCATGAGGAGACTTTGGCTCGTAACCTTTAGGAGTCACGAACTATTCTGGGCGCATGGCTTTTGAGGCGCATGCAGGCGACTTTTCTTCTGTCTTTTGGGATCAGAGAGCAGTCTGGGGCGCATGGCTTTTGAGGTGCATGCGGTTTTGAGCGCATGGCTGTGGAGGCGCATGCGAGTGGTTGGGTGGCCACGTGGCAGTAGCCGTCGGAGTAAAGTAATGATGATGCTGACGCTGCCGATGCTTCGTCTTCTGAAAAAGCTGTCAACTGTTCAGACTTTGGGAGGTGTGCTGCCAACTCTGTCAGTTCAGTATTTAATGTTTCTGACATTCGATGGACAGCTGAGTGGGCGCGTCGATTGGCGTTCCACTAGGCGTATGGGGGCACGTGAGGGCACATCTCCTGTGATACGCTTGGTGCTGAAAGGCGCATCTGTGTGATGCGCTTGATGTTGAAGGGCGCGTCTGTGCTGATGCGCTTGATATTGAAGGGCGCGTTTGTGTGATGCGCTTGATGTTGAAGGGCGCGTCTGTGCATGGCACATCTTTATTGGTCCGTCTGTTGAGTTCTTCAGAGCAGTAGTGGCTCCCTGACTTAGCTGAATTCGAAGAGGCGAGTTCATTCATCAAAAATACAAGTTCATTGCACTGACTTCGGGAAGGTTGCCACTTGGCGCATGGGTTTGATTTGCCCTGGCCTATGAATAGCAATAGTTTGAGAGAGTCTTGTTGTCTCTCCCTTGACTTCTCGACGAAGATGGATTCGACTGATCCTCCTCTTTGGTAAGACATTGTACTGTGGATGATGGTTCTCCTTGTTCAAAGAAGCTTTGACGGTAAACTCCTTCAGAAGATAAGAGCCCCAGGCTGGTAGATGTGCCTGTACGTTGACGAAGAAGTGATTCACTCTGACAGGGCAGAGTGATGCGCTGTGAGACATGCACAATATGTTACAACTGCTGGAACACAGACTGTCTTGGTGGTGGAGCCCCTGTCTTGCTGCAGCAACAGTTGATGGCGACCGTAGCACAAGTGTGCCCCGTGAGGGACGCATTATGCTTGTTGGTCGGCTCTCCTGATCGGCGTTTGTGAGTGATCATGTTGCGCAGATCGTTGGAGGAGAGTGCCACCTTCGTACCCCCTTCAGGCGCATGGCAAAGCCAAGCGCCGGGGTGGTCAAGTGAGAGTGCCACCTTCGCACCCCCTTCAGGCGTATGGCAAAGCCAAGCGCTGGGGTGGCCAAGTGAATGCTGCGCCCCCTGATCTAACACCAAACAGGCATCCCGATCAGTAGTGGGGGAACAACATTTAAAGTGACTTGAACGGACCTCAGACGCACAACCAGAGGAGGCACGGGAGTTCAAGACCACTGGGTTTGCCTTGCTCGACTTGGTTGTGAACGCAATAGATGCGCCCAAGTGAGACAAGAACTTTGAAGGTCGGCTCGTTTCTGGAGCAGAAGCACCTTAGTCGACCTTATACAGCTTACCATCTGCAGCGCACATGATTGTGAGCGCATGCTTCTGGTTTACCGTTGGCATAGCACACTCGAGGCGCATGGCCCGTGCCGCCTTGGACTTCTTCATACCAGCCCGTGGGGCACATAGTACTCAGAGTCCAAATTATCCTCGCCATAACAGCGAGTGAAGAACTTGCAGCCAACCCAGAAGAAAGAACTGCTGTAACTTTTTGTGGCTCGAACGGGCTCCCTGGATAACGGGCTCTCTTTTCTTTATTTATTTTGGTGCCCTTTTCAAAGGAGGCAAGAGGGCTCTATATATAGAGTGGAATGAGACCTCCCTTCTTCTCCTTTCCGATGTGGGATTAAAAGCAAGATCTTTTCTTTTTCATGCTTCTACAAGACCCCTTCAAAGTTTTTAAAACTTTTGGACAAGTTTTGAAATACTTTGAACAAGAAGCATGAATGGTAGAGTTGTTTAGGTGCGACAATCCTATCAGAGGTAGTATGGACGTGATAGGTTTGGGTACTTCCACTGGGGAATTTATGTGGACTTATCATCCATGGTACACCTTGATTTTAGGTACAGATAATAAGTTGAGAAAGAGAGAGAACCAACATATTTACTCAGAGGTAATATGGACGTGGTAAATATGGGATTGATGGTAGAGCTTTTCCTACTCAGAGATGATATGGACGTGGTAGGAATGACTCTGGAGGGAGATACGCGGAACTACTCAGAGGTAATATGGACATGGAAGTTCTGCTGGGGATAGTGTAGTCCTTTATTCTCTCTTTTTAGAAATAAAGAAGTACACAATTTTCTATGGTATGTTCATTTTTGCTGTCATGAACTTGATGATTTGTGTGGACCTATTATCTTTTGCGCACCTTGGCTTTTAGGTACAGATAATAAGTTTGAAAGAACCAACATATTTGCTCAGAGGTAATGTGGACGTGGCAACTATGGGGTTCAAATGATAGAATCTTCCTACTCAGAGGTGTTATGGATGTGGTAGGAATGATCCTGGGGGATACGCAGAACTACTCAGAGGTAATGTGGACGTGGAAGTTCTGCGATCAATGTACGACAATACAGGAGGTTGTCTGTACAGGATGTTTACTCAGAGCTAATGTGGACGTGGTAAACATGAAGGATAGCGTAGTCTTATCACTACACCAAAACAAGAAATTTGTAACACTTAAAATTTTAAAATTGTAACGGTTAATACCGTTACAAGTTAGTAACGTTAATTACCGTGACAATAATTAAATAACCGTTACAAAAATATTAGTTTTATTTTTTTTGTTTAGTTTATTTTTAGTAATGGATATAAGTGTGACAAAGAAAAAAAATCTTACAAAAATTTGAGATTCCCTCCTCCAAAATTTTACATCCCTCCTGTATTTCCAACTCTTCTTAAAAGTGTGATACGAAAGTAGAAGTCAGAGCCAAAGATACTCTTTCCTCACTTTTCGCAACCATTTCGAGCCTCCGCCACAACCACCACCCTCATCGACGGGATCACCACTGCCACACCACCGTCACCATTTCTATGGAGGAAAAAACAGTCAGACATGAAGCCGTACAAACTTTCTCTCAAATCCCCCAATTTTTCTCTTTTCTCCTCGATTTCATTAGGGTTCCTTGGTCGATTCAATCGACTTTAGGGTTTTAGTGATCAAAATGTTTGATTGTCGTTTCTTGATGTTTGTAGGTTTGTGATCGGTGGCTTCGAAGTGGATTTTGAGGAATTGATGCAGCGTAGGTCTGAGCCTCTGAATCAAATTTATGATTCTTTCATAATTTTTTTTAGTTTTATTGTTGTGATATATTTTTGGTATATGCCTCATTTTCCACCCGAAGGAGGCAGAATGAAATGAAAACATGTTGGTTGATCTCTACATCCCAATTAGGAAATGCTATAATTTTTCAACTTTTTTCCTTTTTTTTCCTGATTTTTAGAAAGATTTTTTTGGCTTCTGTGATAAGTCATCTGCTTCAAAGATTCCAGATAGGCAACTGAAGCCTTTCCAATTGTGCAAATCTTTGAAAGGAAACCATGAGTTGTTCCCTCGTACATTTGGAATTAAGGAGTCAGATGTGCAATTGTTCATATCTCTAAAAAGAAACTGTAGATTTTTAGTTATCCTTTTTCTTGTGAATATGTTATCTTTCTAGAACATGATTACAACTATAACATAGATTAACCGCTTTTCTAGAATAAGAGATTTTCTGATAAACCTGTTTTCGTTCCTTAGACACATGTATCTTGATGGCATATATCATATTATTATGTTTACTTTGGTTAGACTAAGAGCATAAATTAGTTCTATGGAACAAGACATTTTCTAATGAACCATTTTTCATTCCTTAGACGCATGCATCTTGATGGCATATATCGTATTATTATGTGTGCTCTGGTCAGATCAAGAGCGCTATGGATAGAAACCGTGGATTTATAGCTATTGTTAGCTAATTGTTGTATTAAATATATAGTTCGCTTCTTGTTCCCTTGTTGTTGCATGGTATTCATTTCTCCTCTCCACCATAGATGTGTGTGCTTTATAACATGGAACTGGTTCTAGAAATTGTTATTCTAATTTCTAGAACCTCTTTCTTATTTTCGCCAAAAATCTTCCAGAAGGCAGTTGTTGTTGAAATTGCATTTTTAATTCTTCATGACTTGTGGTGTGGTCAATGAAAAGTTAGTTTGATATCGTAGCCATGTTAGAATGCTCATTGTGTGGACATAAATGTATTTTCTCTTTCAGCCTTTAGCATCTTAAAGTCTTGAGCGTCTATGAGCGTTTATGAGTATCGTTTTGACCATTTGTTTCAGCCGATACTTTTTCTATTGATGATAGCTTATGGAGGAAGGACTAAATTTGGTTGATTGTCAGTTTTCTTTTACAAAACCCATACATCATACCTAAATGTGGGATCAACTAAGAAATGGATGATAATCCTTATTTTCCTTCATGTTGGGTGCCATATTTCCCTTCATGTTAACTACCTTATGGTAACCCTATCACCAATCTGCAATGTGGACTAACCTGGATGTATAAAAGACATGATTTACTTTGTATTGCCATATTTCCCTTCATGTTGCAAGCACAAGTTGGTCAGATACAGTCTTTGAGAAACAAGGCTTGATTTCCTGGGATACTGAAGCAGAAAAAATAGGACTAGATGGTTTCTTAGGTTCTCCGATTCCTTCTCATCCAAAGCTGCATAGGGGGCAACTGAAGAATGATCTCCGCTATATTTTCTTCCTAATAAAATTCCAACAAACAGGTATGTGAACACATCAACATTAATGGTCACATATCTTATTAGGAAGTCTGTTCTAGGGGTTGATTCTTTTATGAACTCAATTGTTCACTGAGCATGGATATGTTTAAGATAAAAAAGAATCACTCTTGTCGTAGCATGTACATCACCTTCCAGGGCCTAAGACAAGCTTGGAAGGATCTTAAAGATATTCTTGTAGACTGCTATTCTTTCCCCCATTTTAATTGTATCATTATCACTTTCAAATTACTGTAGAATGTGTCTCATATATTTTAGCATTTCCTGGAAAAGTGTAGGTTCGAGGCACATATGGATATTTCAGCCACTATAGTACACTTTACCTTGTAATGTGTTACTTCAGTACCTAATAATTGGTTAGTTTTACCGACAATCGCTCCAACTAGAAAGTTGAAAACCACTTGAACATCAAATTCTTCCTATTTCCATCTACTTCCATGTCAAATCTTTGGTGCTCTGCTTCATAACTTTTTATCAAGTGGTAGATGCGCATACCTGTAAATTTCCTTTGTAATTAGCAATTTGTAGTAAAACACATAGTGAAGTCGGACGTGGACCTGACTCAACATATGAGTAGTATTTATATCCAAATCTTGGATACATAGGACGGTAGGAGTTATGAGTATCGGTCATTCTTTCATTCATTATTTTGTTACAAATTTTGAAATTTTGGGCTATCTTTAGAACTCTTGTAAATTATTACTATTCAAGTAAAAGTTTTGAAATATATAAGTCTGTTTTACAACTTTGAAATACAATGATGCACTTGCACTTATAGCTAGTTCTTTTACTCTCATTGTATTGCTTTGCACTGCAGGTATTTTAGTTGCTCCTCCTTTCAGTGAACTACATCTCATAAATGGTACTTTTTTCTTTTGGACACCCACCAGCCCAGATCTCTCCTCTCTTTTCTTACAGTTTTTAATTTGACACATGAACCATCTCCAGCAACTTATTAAATATGCAGCACTCATTGCCAATGTCAAGTACACATAGACCCTCCTCTTGACATATTTAATATGCAGGAGTAGCATTGGTTTTTGTGGGATGCCTGTTGATATCTTGCATTTTCCATCTTCGATAGTAACTTGTCATATATGCATTTGCTTTTCCAGGAAGCTCACAGGCGCAATAACAGTATATAACCTCCTCCATGGGCATTGATTTTAATGGCAATTCTTGGTTTTAATGAATTTATGGTGCTTCTGAGGTATTGTTGCCGCTCAGTCACATCCATGTTCAATTTCTACAGATCCAACTCACAACTGTTTATGAGCTGATTACTTCCTTTTTGGCTGATGCATATAAAAAACTCACTTAAAGTTGTTCATTTGCTGATTTACTGGAACCCTTTATACCTTTTTGTAATGTTCGTTGTTTTTCTAGTATCCAAAGCGCTATGGGTACAGCTTGATGTTGCTGGAGAATTCTGCAATGGCATGGTAAGCAAGTTCAGACAACTTATTGCATTTGGGTTCTCTTAAAAGTTGCACTATATACATTATCTACATGAGTCTTGTATGCCCAACGTATATACAACTTATTCCATAAATTGATACTTCTAATGTTTAGTTCCTCTTGAAACTTATGGCAATTCTTAACTCATTGAACAAATGGAAGCTATTAAGTCTGGTTATTATGCAGAGAATGCAATTATTGCAAGGTATGAGGTTTCAGCTGGCATACAATTTTCATTGGTTGCAGACCAGTCTGAAGCCTTAAAATTTGGTTGCAGTCATTACTTCTAAAAACAATTACAAAATCCGTAAGTAATATGTATAGTAAATTTAGCAATGCCCTAAAACACTTTGCCTTACAATTCCCGACTATGGAGGAACTAAAACTAAGATCAGCTAGCTGATAAAAAGTCGAATATAACTGGTCATAGAATACTCTTTTGACCTACACCATTAACTCAGAATTGTGTATGTATATAGTTGTTATGTCTCTTTTCCAGATTTCTTTCTTTCCTTCTTTTTTTTTCACGTCATCTTGTGCTCCTTGCCTGTTTATTTTACATTTTCTCTAATTAAGTCTCCAAGAATTGAGATTTAACTACCCCCTTCTATACAAAATAAATTCTGAAATGTAGTTAAAGGTATATGGGTGTTTAAAACTGCCCAGCAATATAGGGTTGGAGCACACAGGATAGATAGGTTATGCAACTTCTAGGCTTCAAAAATCTTAACCACTTGATATATGTTATGCGAGTACGGATACAGACACGATATATAGGTACGAGATATGGACATTTTCAAAGAACAGTACTCAGTAAAATAATATGCAAAGTAAGACTATTCTATAGCCCCCTCTACAATTTTATGTCAATATTAATGAGTAGAACTCCAAGATTTCCTTATACATTTTGATCATTTACTGCAAATTTAGTGTGCCTATCATATAGTTGTCGTTCAACTTGGAAGTTAGTAAGCTTCATGTTTTGATCCAACCACTGTACTGCATCTCCATTTTTTTCATTATAAGGGCTTCTTTTCTTTTCTTTCTCTATATCACTATAGTTGTTTAGTAGAACATGTGATGTTCCAGTTCAACTATGTTTCAGTGACATGTTCTTCTTTTTCCAAAGGGAGTGTCAACAGCTATTAGAGTTGATCTATGGTGTTATTTTAGTGACATGTTCTTCATATGGATAAATATGATTAGATTCAAGGTGTGGTTTTGTTCTTATAAAACAATGGATCTATTAGAGTTGATCCTACAATTAATTGTAAAGAGATATCAACTTAAATGTTGATTGTGATGCAAGCCTATGATAATATGTAATGGATTCTTCTTCTATAGCTTCCTCATAGGTATATGTGTTGATTGTGATGCAAGCCTGTACATTTCAGTTGCTTAGTAGTTTAAAGGCTGCAGGCATGGCAAGGCTTAGTAGTAAAATAGTTTAAAGGCTTAGTAGTCATTTTGATGATCCTTCCAATAGAAGATCAACTTCATTAGCACAATTTCAGTTGCTTAGTAGTTTAAAGCCTGTACATTTCAGTTGCTTAGTAGTTTAAAGGCTGCAGGCATGGCAAGGCTTAGTAGTAAAATAGTTTAAAGGCTTAGTAGCCCTGGCAATGCAAACTACATTGCTTGTCCACAGCTCTCAAAATTATATTGGTAGGCAAAATTTTTGGTAGGCAAAATTGGTAGACATTTGTTATTTTTCATGGATTATTATATTGCCTACCGATCTTTCCCTAATTGCTGTACTATCTACATGTCTATATTGAGAGCAGGTGTGGCCATCCAGTGCACATCATAAAGGGCATTAGTAGGGGGACACCAAAATCAGACACTCTATGTGTTGGTAACATTAATAGGGTGGTCTTAAACATGATCAATACACGTCATGTTGTCAACAAAATTTTGGTCAAATTTTGGTATCCCCTTGGCATTATGGACAGAGTTGCCACATTGTGGATAACTGTGTCTCTGCACCAGAGCTATGTTCCAGGATCATACTTGTGATGTGCCTGTGTTCAGTATTAAGATTATATAGTAGTATATGAATATCTATGCAATTCTATTTGGTTTTTTTCTTTACTTATTATTATTTTTTTCATCTTTGCGACCTAACCCAAGAGAAATAGGATAAATGTAAAGAGGCCCCATAAAGTGCGGCCGAAAGGTCTTATAGTCTGCACCTTGCTCCTCACTACTTTGATAGAATATACATTTAGTCCTAAAAACAACTTGGACACTTTTCTATGTTTGAATCAATATGATAAGAAAAATGACCATGGTATTGGTGAGCACATTTATATATATATATTTCATGCATTAAATAGTGTAACGATTCGGAAACCAGAATCTGTGAATCTTGTGTAACAATAGATTAGTTAAACAAAATCTTATTCCCGATATCCACCAAACCAGATTAGACTTTAGGCATTAGTATAATTAGTTGCTCCATTTGTAGGTTACTTGTTTGTTTGTTTTTTTTAATTTTTTAAAACATTATTTTCTACAAACATAAATTTATTATTGAGAGCTGTGAAGACATTTGTTATTTTTCATGGATTATATTAGTAGGTAAAATTTATTGGTAGGCAAAATTGTTATGGAATATATTTTAAGGAATTTATTGGTAGGCAAAATTTATTGGTAGGCAAAATTGTTATGGATTATATGTTAAGGAATTTGTTATTTATTGTAATAGTAGGTAAAATTATAGATCAAACTGTACATTGGTGAAGACATTAAGACGACCTGTATCATGGATTATATTGGTAGGCAAAATTTGTTATTTTTCATAATCTCATGGATCAAACTGTACATTGGTGAAGACATTTGGATTATATTGGATTATATTGGTACTGCAATTGTAATAGTAGGTAAAATTTTTGGGTGTCTCTAAATTCCCTGCAATCTGAGACCCCATATACATTGGTGAAGACATTTGGAAATGACTGAACATGTGCTCTCATGTCTATATCAATCAATTACCCAAAACTTCTGCATGTGTTCTTCATTGAAGTTTGTCATATGTGCAAAGAACATGTGCTCACATGTATGTTTTTCCTGAAACTTCTTTTACTAGTTTGCATGCTTTTTAATTTGATACTTCTTTTACTCTTACATGCAGGAATATGTACAGTTTTAGCATGGATGCAAGCACTTTCATTCTTCCTCAAGAGAGCCTCGTCTTGATTATCCAAAAACACAAGATTTTGAAATGTTTTGTGGTTTGCTTCATGCATCTAGAGCCTTGTTTTGTTGTCATTGAAACCAACAATAGAATGTTTCCTTACTAAAATATTAATGTATGGATGCTATTGAACATCCTGTGGTTTAGTTGCTTATTTTTCAATATTATGTGGTTTAATTACTAATTTGAATGGTTGAATTGTTATTTGAAATTATGTGGTTTTGTTTCTAGTTTGGAATGGTTGAATTGTTATTGCAAATTATGTGGTTTAGTTACTTGCTCGGAATTGTTATTGAAAATTTTGTGGTTTAGTTATTTGTTTGGTTGAATGTAGTTTTTTTTTATTTAAATAGTCCAATTGTAATGGTTATAACTGTGACAATTAGTGGAGAATAGTAACGAAAAAAATAATGTAGTCACAGTAAAAACTGTGACAAAACAAACTAACTGCCACATTAATAACTGTGACAAATGGAATATTAATCACGGTTACAACCGTCACATAAATGGACTTCTCTAACGGTTATAACCGTTACCAAAACAAATATTTGTAACGGTTATAACCGTGACCAAAACAAATATTTGTCACGGTTATTACCGTGACCAAAACAAATATTTGTCACGGTTATTACCGTGACTAAATAATAACCACGCCCCACTAGTAACGGTTATTACCGTGACGAAAAATATTTGTCACGGTAATAACCGTGGGTAATCGCCTATTTTGGTGTAGTGAAGCTGGGGTGTAAGATTCCGCTTTGTAGGGTGTAGGGGAACAACTCAGAGGTAATGTAGACGTAGTTGTCCTTCTACTGGAGGATGCTACGGAATGTTTTCCATAAAGAAATTCTCTTTATTTGTTGTGTTTCTGGGAAAATTACAACTGTAGGAATCCGATCTAGAAGACGATCGCTTTATCCCTTGGACTATGCGAAGAAGAAAAGCTCTCAAAATTTTGACAGTAGATATCAATGTATCTGTACAATGAATGAAAAAAAGAACTCTATTTATAGAGTCAAAAATAATAACTGAAAAGATAACTACTTCACCACTGGTGCACTTGAAAAAGTCACGCAGACTCTAAATACACGCAGGGTTAGTGAGTAGTTACTGGGCGTGGCCCGTAACTGTTGGACACATGGCATCAGTGCATGAGTCGTGTGCAAGTTACTGGGCACGCAAGAGAGAGAAATCGGTGGCATGGCTGCCACGTACTCCAGTTGAAATGAAATCCACGCTGACTTGCTGAAGGCAAAAATCCACGCAGATTCGTTGACGCAGACTCGTTGAAGGCGAAATCCACGCAAGCTTTGAAGAAGAATACTTCAGAATTCACGCAGGCTTTGAGAAGAATAACTCAAAAGTCACGCAATGTTTTGAGGAAGGAGAAGGTTCAGAATCCACGCAAACCGCCAGCTGTCTTGATTTGGCATGCTTCGTCTGACACAAAATCTCTGACACTGATTATATTGTCAGCCGCATTAAATGAAGATAAGACCCAAAGTCACGCCAACTTGGTGAAGAGTGAGTCTTGCTAAGGAAGATTTCGAAAATCACGCAAAAGACGGCTGTGATCTCTCGAGTTCTGTGCATACGTGGCATATGAGGAGACGTTTCTCGACTGTTGTATTATCAGTCATTATGATTCTGACGTATGGCTGAGCTGTCTCTGCGTGACTTCTAAAGGAGATGGCCAGGTAGAACTTAGCGTATCTTTTGTGCTGCTTCTTGGATCACTCTGCGTGACTTGTTCTGATCAACTCAGCGTGACTTCATTTTTGAGGCCTATAAAACCCCCTTCAAAGTTTTCGAAAAATGATAAAATATTTTCGAAATACTTTGAAATAGAGATGATGAAATGAAATCAGTCACGCTGAGATGACTTAAATGATTTTTCGAAAGTCGAAAAGACTTTGAAGTTCTTCGAAAACACCCGAATGAACCTATTAAATATCATAATGACTCTTCGTTCTCCGAGACTAATTGCGTCCAATTTATGGTGGAATATGAACTGTCGACGAGATCTATTATATAAACAGGAAGAGATTCTCAGTTTTGACATTCATCTCTCGAAAATATGACCCCAAAGGAAGCAGCCGAAGAGGAAGTACGCAAGTTGGGCTTTTGTTCCCATGGTGACCCCACTTTTGGGGGCAAAGAACCCGAACCTGTCGTCATCGAGCTCAAGGACGACTCCACGCAGTTAGCCAAGAATCTCTTAAGCTACTTTGGATTGGATGGCTCGTCTTCTTCTGATGGGCGGAGCCTTATGGAGAAGCGTGAAATGCTCGAGACTCTGTTGCATCGCCTGGGAGTTAAGAGCGTAGAGGAGTTAGGCATCAAACTTAGTCGCTCTGGAAAATAGAGCGTAACTTTCTACGCTTTTGTTGCTCTTTTCTGTTTTGTCTTTTTGTAAGGCCATCAGTGCCTGTTTAAAGAATGAAGTACAACTTTTGTGTTTGATCTGCGTGCCTTTTAATGAAGAATATTAATTAGCACACTTTGACTGTTTCCAATGTTGCACTGTCTCCCGAAGCACACGTGACACTCATTCCATAATTTACGAGCGCTATTTATGCGGATCTTTTCCAAGAATAGACCTGCACTTGACCCTTTAAATAGATGGATGAGCTCCACGCAAACTCATCTTCCCATTCTTCTTCCTCTCTTCTGAGAATGAATTTTCTGTGAGAAAAAAATAGGAAAGCCATGTTGTCTGATGTCAAATCTCTGTGCACGCTACCAGACATGGATCTGTCAATCCTTAGCAGCAAACTCAGCGGTAAGTTCAATATACACGCATCGAATTTTTTTGTTTGCTAAAGACAAATTCATTTTCCTGAAATGAACAGAATGCATCTGTCTTTGCTTGGCCAATTTCTGTTGGCTGATTTTTCCTTACTGTTTCTTGCAGAATTTTGGCTGAAAGCCTTCTTCAGAACTGGCATTGATGATGTAGATGCTGTGGACAATGTTCTTCTGACACCCACATCTGGGAGCTCATACGCCTTTGACGCGTAAATTAGACAACTCAGAACTCTTCGTGAGATAGAAGGGTCTTCCTTAGATGGTAGGAAGAGCTTTTATACACGAGAGTTGGATGGTGGAGTTAACTCTACTACCGAGAAATCGGGTAGTAGAATTCCTTTCAAGGCAGAACCAGGAATTGTATCCCAAGGTTTGGATACATTCCTGTCTTCCTTGAGAGGTTACCCCCATCCACCAGTTGTATTGGCAGCACCACGACTTCGGGCTGCCATACTCTGTGGTTCTCCTCTCGTCTGAGAGAGAAGACCAGAGTTTGATTCCTGCTGATCTGGTCGTGACTGAGACCCAGACAGTCAGGAATTGCCACCAACAACGAACCTGACGGAGAAGGTCCGACGGAGAAGATCCAAAGAAGAAGATAGATCTCTATTAGGTTATCGTTGTGGTGTAGAATGAAAATCCAAGATTTGTAATAAATTTCCATTATGATTTGTAAGAAAGTCTAAGAAAATGTAATAGACTTTTTGTGGTGAAATGGGAATGAAAATGACAATTCTTCTATGCTCAATAATTTGTATTTGTGGATGAATTGTGGACATGATAGATAATAAAATCATCTTTTCTATTTTAGAGTATATGATATTATCAGAGGTATTATGGACATGATAATATATAGGAACTCGAAAGAAAATAGATTGATTTCTATGCAGAGGTCAAAACATGACAAATGAGTAAGCAGATTCGGAATTGATTCAGAGATTATGAAAACATGATAAATAACGAATCCCCGCTTAATAAATTGATAGAAGATTATGAACGGATGAACCGTTAGGAAATGATGAACAGATGAACTGTCGAGTGAATGTAATAAATGAACGGACGAACCGTCAAGTATTGATGAACATGTGAAACGTCGGATGAATGTGAGAAATGAATGGATGAAATGAATATCGGGAAAGAAAACGTCCCTTCGATCCTTGTAACCATATGCCTATAAATAGAGCATATATTTGAATAGAAGGATCACATTTTATCCACAATGTCTTCTGAAGAGAATATAAAGAAGGCTGAAGTCGTCCCCGAAGCTACTGAAGGTGTTAAAGAACATCCACCTCCGCAGAAGAAGGAAATGGACGAAAGCTCGTCTACTCCCAAGCCGCCGAAAGATATCCTGGATTTCCTGGTCGAACCAGGAGAAACCGAAGAAGAAGAAGCAATGAGGCAGGCTGCCTGTCAATTCTTGGTGCGGTCAGGAAAAGATGTACTCAATTCTTTTACTGATTATGTATGTGGTCCTCGTCCCAAATATGAAAGGGATTATAGTGATCTTCCATGATGATGTACTCTTTTTCTTGAAGAATTTGTCTCAAATAAACTCCGTTTAAGGAAACTTTGTTTACGATATATCCTTCCCACTTTATATTTTTGCCTTTATTCATTGATCTTTTGACTCAGAAATCAGAAAGACTAAATATCATTTTCATAAATATGATATTGAGATAGAAAATTCAGAGGTAATATGGACATGATTTTCTGGATATCAAATTTGTTGAGAAAACGATACAAAGTAGAATACCTATCTCCACTGGGGATAATAGATATCAGAATGATTCTTCGAAAAGAATAATGAAACAGTTGGAGAATGATGGAAGGACAATCTTGATAGAAATATTAGACGTTGTACTTCTTTAAGAATTTGCCGTTGATGTGCATCACAGTGGCTTTACCATCTAGAGTAGTGAGTTGATAAGCCCCATTAGAAAAGATCTTATTGACAATGAATGGACCTTCCCATTTTGCATCAAACTTGCCCTTACTCATGTGTGTCATAGTCATCGGGCGTCTGACAGTAAGCACAAGTTCTCCTTTCTGAAATGTTCGAATTCTGACTTTCTTGTTAAAAGCCCTTGAAATTCTAGCTTGATAGAATTCAATATTCTGTTGAGCAGATAACCGCTTTTCATCCAGAGCCTCCAATTCTTGAAGTCGAAGATGATCATTATTTTCAGCAGTGAGTTCATTAGCGATTGCTATCCTTAAAGAAGGAATTTGAATCTCTAATGGGAAAATAGCCTCAGATCCGTACACCAGAGAGAAAGGTGTACACTTAGTAGCATTACGGACTGTAGTGCGATAAGCCCACAAGCATTCCCCGAGCTTGTCACTCCAATTACGTTTGTTAGTGGAGACAAACTTCTTTAGGAGTTTGATGATAGTCTTGTTGAAAGCTTCCGCTAATCCGTTAGCTGCTGGATTATATGCGGTAGAAGCAATATTATTGATGCGGTGATCGTCACAGAATCGAGTAAATTTCTGGCTGACGAACTGTGGTCCGTTATCATGAACAATGCGTCAAGGAACACCAAATCTGTAGATGACGTGGTGCTTAATAAAGCTGATGACATTAGACATCTTAACTTCAGATAAAGGAATGGCTTCGGCCCATTTGGAGAAGTAATCAGTTATTGCGAGAATGAACCGATGACCTTTAGATGACGGTGGATTGATCGGGCCGACAATGTCCATGCCCCAAGCTTCGAAGGGCCATGATGCTGCCGTCGGATGTAAAAATTCCGAAGGTTGATGTATAAAATTCGCAAGGATTTGGCAAGCTTTGCATTTCCTTGCATATTCAATGGCATCTGATACCATAGTTGGCCAATAATAACCCATCCGTCGAATACGGTCTTGAAGTTTTGGCCCAGGTTGATGCGCTCCACAAATTCCATCATGTGCTTCACGAATAACTTGTTGGGCTTCATCACCGGCAATGCACCGAAGGAGTAAACCATCATAAGCTCGACGATATAAGGTCTTTGTTGTATGATTGTAATAGAATCTGAGTGATCGTCGTCTGATAGATGCTGCCTCACTCGGATCATCCGGAAGAATATCATATAATACGAGATCTAAGAAAGGAAGTCTCCAATCTTTACCCGTATTCTGATCCTCAGTCGAGTTACTGAAGATGAATTCCATGCTGGAATCAGATAAAGATGATATCGATTTACGACTGAATCCAAATCCTCTTGTTGTGTTGATGTCATGAGATGTTGATTCTTCAATGTCAACTGGAAGTCCTAGAGTCAGGTTATTTTCAAGATGAAATAATTCTCGATTACGAACAACAATCATTTGTTGCCGTCTGATTAGGATAGCCAGCACCGCTGCAAGATTAGCAAGGGCATCAGCTTCTGTGTTACATGCTCGCCTAACATGTTCAATGAAGAATTCCTTAAATAATGAGGCCATAGATATGGCCGCTCTATGATAAGGAACCAGATCTTGATGGCGAACTTCATAAGTACCCCTGATCTGATTGACAATAAGTTTAGAGTCTCCATACGCCTCCAAATGTTGAATATTCATATGTTTAGCGAGTTGAAGACCAATAAGTAATGCGTTGTACTCAGCTACATTGTTTGAACACGGCTGATCGAGAGAATAAGCTCTTTGGATGGCAAGACCTTCTGGCGATACAAGAATAATTCCAACTCCAGCGACAATATCGCCATTAGGACCAATTCTTGATGCTCCATCAAAGAATAGACGCTAAGTAGGATCTTCAGGATTTTTAGAATAATCCTTTAGGTAAGGTTTCCCCGTTCGAGTAGCACTAACAAGTGCTTCTTCTTTGTCTTTTGGCTCTGTGTCAGAGGTAGACCCAAGAGAAGTCATATGACATGACTTGATCTTTCCAGCCTTCTTGGATTTTTGAGAAGAAATCTTTTGAGGAGAAGGCGATTCAAAATCTGCCACTAGATCAGGATAGATCCACATGATTTCTCCAGTCTCCAAAGTGATTGGCACTAATCCTTCAGACTGTGGAGGAGGAAGATTCACTATGTCAAGAGTTGCCTTGGGAATAGGAACAATCCCACTTTCAAGGAGTTGAGGAGGGAAATTTCCAAATTGCATAGAGACGACGTTAGAGGTGACAGTCTTCTCTTTTGGAGTAAGAGAGATAGCTCCAGATTTAATCATTTCTTGGATCTTTCCTTTCAATACATAACATGTACGAATTGTGTGACCCAACATTCTGTGATATGGACAGTATTTAGGATGATCTGTCTTACCAGCTTCATCAGGTTTCTTGATCTCTGGTAATTGTATTTTATTACCTTTCAGCAGACATTCAAAGATACCAAGGACATCGTCGTCATCAAAAGAATATTCTTCTCTGGGGCGAGGTGTTCTTGATTGTTGAGTTGTAGAGGCAGGAGTTTGAACATTTGATGCATCTTTGCTCTGAAGATTAACTTCAAGAGTTTCTTTTCCTTTGCGAGCATTATTTTTATTGTTAGCACCTTGTCCTGTTTCTTTAGGAGTCATCTGCACTCCTAAACCTTTGAAGGTTTCAGCACTGATTTCTGCAGCTTTGGCACTGACTATGAAGGAAGGACAATCTTGAAATTGAGTAGACCCTGTCCACATACTGATGATTGGCAACAAGTTTGATTTGCACGTGTCAATGGTGACAGCATCAGGAGTTCCAAGAGGCATCTTCAGAGCTTCTCTTCGAAACCGTTCAATGTATTCCTCTGTAGATTTATTATTTTTCTGCTTGATTCTAATAAGAGCAGACATAGTCATGTCATTAAGCCCTTCATAGAACCTTTCAAGAAACATCTGTTTGAAACCAGCGAATGAAGTAATACTCCCATCTGGGAGACTTCTATACCATTCATAAGCCGTTCCCTTGAGACATCTAATAAATACCCGAGTAAGGAGGGCATCACTTGGTTGTAGTTGATCAGTCATCACTTCAAAGTGATTGATAAACTGACTTGGAGAAGTGGTTCCATCATAGAATGAGATAGTAGGAGGCTTGTATTTAGGAGGATATGATACTTGCTTCCATTCTATCGGATAAGGCTGCTTGATGCCTAACCTTTGTAAACCATCCTTCTGTTTGAATGCCTCGAATTGAGTTTTGAGATTCTTCAATTCTTCAGAGACAACACCCGAAGATTGTGGAGTTGTGGCTTGTAGAGAATAGTTGGGAGGAGGAACAGCATTGTAAGCACTACCCCCAGCTCCAGAGAGACTAGGATTTGGTTGAGCTGGTCCAGGAGTATTGGATTGTACTGCTGGAGGAACTTGTACTGGACTTATATCAGTATCAACTGGTATGGCATCTGATACAGTCTGTCAATTTTACAACTGAGCTGTCATGAGTTCATACATCGACTTCATTGTGTCAGTCATAGACTTCATTTGCTGTTCCAAAGAAGCAATTCTTTGATCTTGAGGAGTCAAGGAAGAAGAAGGTTCATCAGTATTCCCATCAACCATGTAAGTCGTGACTGTATAAGGGATTATTGATGAACTAGTAGATGTTGTATACTCTGAATCATTGCTTCGTGTATCAAAGTCAACTATAGGAGAATTACCCCCAATAGGAAGAGGTGGGAAGTTAGATTCTCCAAGAAATTCAGAATCAATTTCAGGGATCAAATTTTTTTGACTAGAAGCCAGGACTCTTGCTCTGGTGTTTCTATATACTCCATCTGGACTATCCACTCTACCCCCGGTGTCCCGAGAAGTCATGTTGACAGAGGCAAACAAAGGCTCATCTTCATCAGGCATAGGTTCATACTGAATCCTATTGAAGACAGACTGTCATTTTTTTTGACATCTGTATTGTATTGTGACTCTGGGCTGGAAGTCACATTCATGATCACCATGGTCTTGAACTGTTGATTGACATCTGCACTGAATTATGACTCTTGGATAGAAGTCACATTCAGCATGTTCCTTTGATATAGAATTACTCCTTCTCTTCTGTTGAAGATATTCCCGTAAATCTGTTTGTGAAGATTGAGGAGTATACTTCCTGTTCTTGGGTCTTGATGGCTCTTGATTATACAAAGAGTGATTAATGTGAGCCACATAATTTCTTGTATACTCTGCATCTGGATCTTTTATCTTCATATCCAATTGGTATGGTTTCTTAACACCAGAAGTGCTGAGTTTTATTCTTAAATCAGTGGAAGGTAACACATTAATTTTGGAAACATGGAGTTTTCCTTCCATTGATCTGGATATTTGCAGAGAAGGAAGAGTTAAACCACTCCCTTGATTAGGAGTTGGTAACAGACCCTCTTTAATAGACAGATTCTGTGCCCAATTTGAAGAAATCAAAGAAGAAGACATTAAGGAATGTTTCTTCTTAGACTCATTCAGATTTTGAGACATAGAATGTCCAGAAGGAAGAGTAGTCAAAAGACCATCTCCTTTCCTTTGACTAACAAAAGTATCAGTCAAAGCTGTTCCTGAAGTAAAAACTACAGGAGCAGAAGAAACAACTAAAGTGTTATTCCTTTTTGAAGGGACTTTGTGTGGAAGACCACCCCCAGTTCTAGTAGAACTCGGTGAAGAAGAAGAGATAACTAAGGAGCTATTCTTCTCTGATGAAATACACGCTGAAACAGATTTGGCTAAAGAACCAGAGCTGTTAGCGTGACTTTTGATTTTAGAATTACACGCTGTAACAGATTTGGCTAAGGAGCCAGTACTGTCAGCGTGACTTTTGAATGTGGGATTGCACACTGGAATAGATTTGGCTAAGGAGCCAGTACTATCAGCATGACTTTTAGAGTTAAATTTGCACACTGGAACAGATTCGGCTAAGGAGCCAGTACTATCAGCGTGATTTTTAGAGTTGAATTTGCACACTGGAACAGATTCGGCTAAGGAGCCAGTACTGTCAGCGTGACTTTTAGTTACTGTCATCTTCGAGCGCACAAGAGTGTGCGTGCTTGCAGTGGAGTTCTTGCCAGTGTTAGGAGTAGACACTGTGGCAGAGACTTCACCATTGACTGCCAACTGATTCTTAGGGACATAAACAGAGTGTCCCTTCGACTTGGTAGTGATGATGGAGGCTGGAGTGGGCTTGCCACCCTTAGCCCGCTGCATTTCTTCATAGGCGAGTTGATCGAATTTGATCGTCATCACCTTCTTCGTCGAGCCGATTGACGAAGTGTCGCATTGAGTTGTTACCATCTCAGAAGAGGAGATGGTTTTCCCCAGCAGAGTCGCCAATTTGTTTTCCATAAAGAAATTCTCTTTATTTGTTGTGTTTCTGGGAAAATTACAACTGTAGGAATCCGATCTAGAAGACGATCGCTTTATCCCTTGGACTATGCGAAGAAGAAAAGCTCTCAAAATTTTGACAGTAGATATCAATGTATCTGTACAATGAATGAAAAAAAAGAACTCTATTTATAGAGTCAAAAATAATAACTGAAAAGATAACTACCTCACCACTGGTGCACTTGAAAAAGTCACGCAGACTCTAAATACACGCAGGGTTAGTGAGTAGTTACTGGACGTGGCCCATAACTGTTGGACACATGGCATCAGTGCATGAGTCGTGTGCAAGTTACTGGGCACGCGAGAGAGAGAAATCGGTGGCATGGCTGCCACGTACTCCAGTTGAAATGAAATCCACGCTGACTTGCTGAAGGCAAAAATCCACGCAGATTCGTTGACGCAGACTCGTTGAAGGCGAAATCTACGCAAGCTTTGAAGAAGACTACTTCAGAATTCACGCAGGCTTTGAGAAGAATAACTCAAAAGTCACGCAATGTTTTGAGGAAGGAGAAGGTTCAGAATCCACGCAAACCGCCAGCTGTCTTGATTTGGTACGCTTCGTCTGACACAAAATCTCTGATATTGATTATATTGTCAGCCGCATTAAATGAAGATAAGACCCAAAGTCATGCCAACTTGGTGAAGAGTGAGTCTTGCTAAGGAAGATTTCGAAAATCATGCAAAAGACGGCTGTGATCTCTCGAGTTCTGTGCATACGTGGCATATGAGGAGACGTTTTTCGACTGTTGTGTTGTCAGTCATTATGATTCTGACGTATGGCTGAGCTGTCTCTGCGTGACTTCTAAAGGAGATGGCCAGGCAGAACTTAGCGTATCTTTTGTGCTGCTTCTTGGATCACTCTGCGTGACTTGTTCTGATCAACTCAGCGTGACTTCATTTTTGAGGCCTACACGGAACAGCTGGGTTCCTGAAGCATATGATTTCGTTGGAAGGAAATTGTCTGTGAGTCCTGATGATTGGATCCACAGATCCCCTTGTGGAAGTATATGTCTGAAAGATGTCAAGAGTAGTACTTCTTTAGGAACTTGTCGTTGATGGGCATCATAAACAAGTCCCCATTAGGTTTGGCGAGGTGGTAAGCACCGTTTGAGTATACCATCTCTATAATGAAAGGTCCTTCCCACTTGGGTTCGAACTTTCCTGGTGTCTTGTGAGTTAACACCATCGGCCTCCTGACTGCCAGAACCAGGTCGCCAACTTGGAAAGTCCTCTGCTTGACCTTCTTGTTGAAAGCCTGTGATATACAGGCTTGGTAGAGTTCGATGCGTTGTTGAGCTAGGAGACGCTTTTCATCAAGTGCCTCCAGTTCCCGCAGACGACGACATTGATTTTCTTCTTCTGTGAGTTGGTTTGTGATTGCTACGCGAAGTGAAGGTATCTGAATATCGAGAGACAGTACCGCTTCGCTCCCGTAGACCAGGGAGAATGGTGTATTGCCTGTTGGGGTCCGTACCATTGTGCGGTAGGCCCAAAGGCATTCGCCGAGCTTCTCATCCCAGTCGCGTCTGTTAGATGACACGACTTTCTTGAGTAGCCTGACGATAGTCTTGTTGAACGCCTCGGCCAATCCGTTTGCTGCCGGATTGTAGGCGGTTGATTCCACGTTTTGAATGCGATTCTTATCACAGAATCTGCTGAAGATATGGCTGATGAACTGAGGACCATTATCGTGAATAATCCTCCGGGGCACCCCGAAACGGTAGATGACGTGGTGCTTGATGAAGCTGATCACTCTGGAGCTTTTCACTTCTGCTAGCGGAACTGCTTCTGTCTATTTGGAGAAGTAGTCGGTGATGGCCAGGATGAAGCGGTATCCTCTTGATGAAGGAGGGGTGATCGGTCCCACAATGTCCATGCCCCAAGCTTCGAAGGGCCAGGAGGCGACTGTAGGATGTAGTGGTTCTGACGGTATATGTATAAAGTCTGCGTGAAGCTGGCACGCCTGGCACTTCTTAGCATATTTAACAGCGTCAGCGGCCATGGTTGGCCAGTAGTAGCCCATGCGTCGCAGTCGGTCCTGCAACTTAGGCCCAGGTTGATGCGCTCCGTCGGTTCCATCATGCGCTTCTCGAAGGGCTTCGGCTGCTTCTTCATTGGACAAACATCGAAGGAGAAGTCCATCGTAGGAGCATCGGTACAGCATTTTAGTGGCCGTATCATAGTAGAATCGAAGAGAGCGTCTCCTGACTGAGACGGCTTCTTTCGGGTCTTCTGGGAGAATTTCGTAGACAGCAAAGTCGATGAACGGGAACCTCCAGTCTCGGACATTAACACCAGTATTTGTCGATATGGCGTGGGCCGCGTAGGTTGTTTTTAGGACAGACCAAGTCTCTTCCGACCACGGTGACATAGTGTTGAGTCCCGAGGGGCGCTGCCAATGAGGCCGCGAGGCCAGCCAGAGCGTCGGCCTCCAAGTTTTGTAGACGGGGTACATGTTCGATGAAGAACCCAGTGAAGGTTGAAATGATGTTCAATGCAACTTCATGGTAAGGGATCAGATCTTCATGGCGAACTTCGTATTGCCTTCTGATCGGGTTTACGACGAGTTTTGAGTCGCCGTAGGCTTCCAGATGATTCATCCCCAGCTGTTGCACCAGCTGGAGTCCCATAATGAGCGCGTTGTACTCGACAACGTTATTGGAGCACGGCTTCGAAAGGGAGTAAGCGCGCTGGATGACCAGCTGATCGGGGGAGACCAATACCACCCCCACTCCTGCGACGATTTGGCCTTTGGGGCCTGTTCTTGAAGCGCCATCGAAAAACATCCGCCAGACGGAGCCTTCTTCGGTGACGTTTGATTCTTGGACCTCATCCGGGATGTCTTCATAGAGTTTTGAGGACTCTGGGATGGGGTGTGCAGCTAAAAAGTCGCCCAGAGCTTGACCCTTAACAGCTTTTTGCGGAACAAATACCATGTTGTATGGTGTTAGCAAGATCGCCCATGTGGCTAGTCGGGAGTTCAATGACCCTGGCTTCGTTATGAGGACTCTGAGCGGATTGACTCGAGAAATGACATGAATTGTCTGGCCCGATCCATAATGACGAGTCTTCTGGATGGCAAATACTAAAGCCAAGCACTCCTTTTCAACGGGGTTGTACCGGTGTTCGGCCCCGATGAGTGTTCGACTGAGGTAGTAGATTGCTTGCTCATAGCCTATATCGCTGTTCTGAGCTAGCAGAGCGCCGAGGGAATGATCCATGGCACGAACGTAAAGGAGAAATGGTTTGCCGGCGACGGGTGCCACCAGGACTGGTGGGCTCGTCAAGTAGGCTTTGATGTCGTCGAAAGCCTTTTGGCATTCCTCTGTCCAGACGTAAGAGACTCCCTTCTTCATGAGCTGGGTGAAGGGTTGACATTTGCCAGAGAGGTTTGCTATGAACCTCCGGATGTATGCCAGACGTCCCTGTAGGCCTCGAAGTTCTCGAAGGTTCTTCGGAGGGTCCATATCAAGGATGGCTTTGGTCTTCTCGGGATCGACATGAATGCCTTTCGCCGTGATGATGAAGCCCAAAAACTTTTCGCTAGAAACCCCCAGGAAGGATTTAGCGGGGTTCATCTTGAGTTGATGCGCCCGCATGAGATCGAAGACTGTCTTGATGTCTTGCAGGTGATCTCCTTCGAGACGGCTCTTGACCGCGATGTCGTCAACATAGCATTCGACTGTCTTGCGAAGGTACTGACGGAAAATGGTGCTCATAGCTCGTTGGTATGTCGCACCGGCGTTCTTCAAGCTGAAGGGCATCACTGTGTAACAGAAAACGCCCTTTGGAGTTCTAAATGATGTATGTTTTGCGTCATCGGGGAACATCTTGATCTGGTTGTAGCCCGAATATCCGTCCATGAAAGACATGCGCTCAAAGCCGCATGTGTTATCGATCATCACGTCGGTGATTGGAAGCAGGAATTCGTCCTTCGGGCAAGCAGAGTTGAGATCCCTAAAGTCGATACAAACTCATATCTTCCCATTCTTCTTGGTTACGGGGACGACGTTGGCTACCCAATCTGGGTGTTGTTCTTTACGGATGAAGCCGCTGGTCAAGAGCTTGTCCACCTCCTGATCGATGGCGTTCATGATGTCCGGACGGAAGCGCCGCTGTTGTTGTTTGATAGGCTTGGCATCAGGTAAGATGTTCAGCCTATGCATCGCGATCTGGGGGTCAAGTCTCGGCATATCTTCGTAGCTCCAAGCGAATACGTCGATATACTCTTTAGCCAGCTGGATTGAAGATTCTCGGTCTTCTCCTTTCAGGCTTTTGCTGATGAAGATGGGTTTGGAGGAAGATCCATCCCCAAGGTCGATCTGCTCGACTTCGTCTTCGGTGGGAGGTTCACGTAACTCAAAACGAGACTCCCATTGTTCTCCTAGGCGTTGAGCCCAGGATTCTTCTTCGAAGAATTCTGGTGCTTGGTCTTCGCCTTCTTCTTCTTGAGATGGTGCAGACGTCATGTTGGCTGACAGCACTCTCTTGAAGACTGAGCCGATACTGGTATCGGAGTCCCATGTTGACGCTTCAGACGAGTGAGAATGTTCTACTTCTTCTGTGTCTGAACTCTCTGGAGTTGATGGTGGCGTGACATAGCCTACCCCCCGTCGAGTCCGGTTGTAGTAGTCCTGCGGCTTTCCTTTAGGAGTCGGAAGCCGGAGAGGGAGACGTCGACCTTTGCCGTAGTTCAGGCCTTTGTTGCTTTTTAGGTCGTAACCCATCTTCTGGATGAGGTACTTTGCCTTGTCCGTGTACCGGTAGAGTTACATTCTGCCGGTATCTGGTTCTGGCTCGAGTGGCGGGAGGTCTTGATGACGCTCGACTTTGCCGAAGATGATGGATTCTTCGTCTCGACTTCGTGGCGGGACTATGTAACAGACTCCTTGAGACGGGACTACTCGATTTACATGATGGACGGTCGTTATTTATGTTTGCAACGACCGTAGAGCGTTATCTAATGTATACATGGCATTCCAATGTGGAAGACAAGAATAATTAAAAGACACTCTATTATTGATGAAATACGAGATTTTATCCCGCGGGATTACATTGTCCAGAGAAGAGGCATCTACATCAGCCGAGATATAGTCCCCCAACTCTTTATCTGTAAGCACTGGAGTAGGATCAAGAGAATCCACCACAGCGTTGGTCTTGGAGTCCGAGAGGACTACGTGGGCTTTCTCCGGCGGCTGGAATGGCGGCGGCCTGCCTTTAAGACGCACCTTCAGAGGTGCCTCCGATGTGCCTCCAGTGACTGGCGTCTTCCCTTGTAGTTTCACCACGAGGGGAGCTGATGTTTGAGGTAGCTTTCCCTTGAGTCGTATCTTCAGGGGAGCTTCAGGAGCAGCTGGTGCTTTCTCGGGTAGCTTAATGCTCATGGGAGGCAACTTCTGAGGCGGTTTGCCTTTGAGTCGGATCTTCAAAGGAGCGACGGGAGTGACCTCGGGCTCCATGTCCGGTTCTGCTGCCGTTTCTGCTTCGTCGTCAGCATCATTGGCTTCCTCCTCATCAGGTGACTTGTATAAGTCGGCATCGGTGAAGTAGGCTTCAATCCCTTTGAAAGGGTCAATGTCTGCGAACTCCGTCCGGATGACGCTGTTGGTGGACACATATTTCATACACTGGTGGAGCGTGGATGGCACCACCATGTATTCATGCAGCCAAGGTCGACCAAGCAGGATGTTGTAGTTGACATCGGCATCTACAACGTAACAGGTCACCTCAGTTCTGAGGTTACCGATGTGACACTTCAGCCGAATTTTGTCCAGCGGCTCGCTTTTGCTGGCGTTGAAGCCACTGATTGTTGTGTTGGAGGGCGCCAGCCGGTACATTGGGATCCCCAGTGTTGAGAGCAGCGTCTTCGGGATGATGCTGAGGGAAGACCCCGGATCGATCTGAATCCGCTTCACCTTGATTGAACCGCTATACCCTGTATAATACAGCGGCCGGTTATGTCGGTTGTGCTTGAGCAGCATGTCTTGTTGGGTGAAAGTTATGTTCGGGATAACTTCTTCCGCACAATGACAGTACGCACATGTAGTTGGAAGATCTTCAGGCTGCTTGACCTGACTGAGAAAGGATTCAGCATCCTTCAGAGCTTCACAGAGAGCTTCTCGGGAGTCTTTGGAAAGACGTAGGAGCTCGAACAAGGATAGGCGGGCAGGAGTGTAGGTCCTAAAAAATCAAGTTGTATCAATCAACAAAGTCAAAAATTCAAGATATTTATCATTTTGATGAGTTGCGCAGAAAACAGATTGCGCAGACATCACTTTGCGCAGATTGGTTTGCGCATGTTCCCAACTGCGCAGGCTGACGTGGCAGAAGTCATCATTGACTGAATCAAATCAGATCTTCCTGACAGCTGACAACACGAATAATGAGGAGGCTGTTCGTTTTTGACGCCGCACAGTGCTCGAGGACGGCTGACAGGTGGCAGCACAATTCGTGGTTACGCAAACCATTCATGCGCAATCCGTGGTTGCGCAAACCATTTCTGTGCAGTTCACTTTGCGCATTCTACCAACATAACTGACTAATTACATGTGGCATTCATGCCATCAAATGCTCATTACGTGGCAACTGTCTATGCACGATCATGCGCATTTCAATCAACTAATGCCATGTGTCTCAGATAGTTGGCCCACGATCCAATAACTGCCTGCGCAATCCAGTGCTGCGCAAACCAGTTGCTGCGCAAATCAGCTTGCGCAATCCAAAATAACTGAAAGTTAGTTATTTTCAGAACTCTATAAATAGAGTTTCAAGTCTTCATTTTAAGGGGGATCAAGATCAGAGATCAGAAATCAGAGAGTTCAGGAGTTCTTGCCAAAGTGCTGCTGCATTCTTCCGAGACTTTTGTCTTCAACTTCAGAGGCTTTTGCCTTCAATTTCCAGAGTTGTTTTCAACTTCAAAGGCTTCGTCTTCAAAGTTCACATCGTCCAAGGGATAAAGCAATCGTCATCAAGATTGGATTCCTATAGTTGTAATTTTCCCAGAATTCTTGTAATCTTTATTACAGTTTGTATCAATAAAGTTTTATACTTTTGTTTTTGCAAACAAAATGGCGACTCTGCTGGGGACAACTTTCTCCTCCGACGAGGAAGTAGCAACTCAATATGACGTAGCGTCTATCGGGAAGACGCAGAAGACACTGGTTGTTAAGGTCAACCAGACAGCCTACGAGGCGATGCTCAACTCCAAGACCACTCCCCGTACTGTAGCCACTTCTGCCAAGAGCAAAGTGCGCTCAGTTTGGGTCTCCAAGTCTGCACAATCTGGCAGTTTTGCCACCAAGGATGCTGTACCAACTGCTGCACAATCTGCTAGTCAGACTGCTGCACAAACTGCTGTGCCAACTGTTGCACAGTCTGTCTCAGCAACTGCTGCACAATCTGTTGCAGTCAAGGCTATGCAATCTGTTGCAACTGTTGTACAGGCTACTTCATATGCAGCCTTGTCAAAACAGAAGACTCCTATGACTCTGGCGTAATTGGCAGTGGCTTTTCCTGCGCAAAATAGCACTCCAATAACTAAAGTGCATCCCAAGCACTCTAGTACAAGAACTCCTGATGCACTTCCTACCAAAGCTTCTAATGCACAAATGACTAGTGCACCTTCCATCCATGCGCAAACCAAGTCTGCGCAATCCAAGAAAAACAGCCTTTTGGCTAAATTCCCTTCTTCTCACAATAAAAGAAGAGATTCTACTCCTCTTCCCAAACACCCTATTGCCTCTGTGCAATCTACTGAGGGTAGTCCTTTGACTATTCCTCCTTCTCTTCAAAGCAAAGGAAAAGGTCCATTGGTCTTTTTTCAAACTTCCTTGTCTCATGACTTGGAAGATAACAGAGGGAAACGCTCTTTAGCTAACCCTTCATCTCAAAACAAAGGAAAAGGCCCTTTGGTCTTTTCTCAATCTTCTTCAGTCTTTACTGAAGAAGATCCATCTCAATGTGTCTCGGCACCAATCAAGGATTCTTCTTTCTTTTATAACAAGAGTACTTGTACTAATCAAAGAGGTATTCTGCCTACTCGGATAGCAGAATTCCAGGATCTCCCGACTCTCCAAATTTGTCGTTCCAGACAGGAAAAACTGTTAGTGTCTCAAACAGAAACTCCTGGGGGTGAATTTGCTGACCTCAGAACTTATCTTAATCGACCCACTTCGGTAAAACGCAAACAACCAATGCCGAAGGTCAAACATCATCAGAAACAAATCTCCAAGGTCAAAAATCCTGACACTTATGCCAATGAAATGAGTACTTCCCTGTATACTCAAGGGACTAAACATTTGAAGAATCGGAATCATATTCCAAATGTTATCAAAGAACAGATCCCTCAGAATTTTCCTCGTCCTGTTGTAGATCTTCGAGAACATCTAAGACAAAAACAGGATAATGTCTCAATATCTTCATCTCAACCATCTGATCATCACTGTAATCATAAAGTCATCATCCAATGTTGTTGTCAAACGACAAAACGATCTGTCTTCGATCGTTTAACTTTTGCTAAATCTGAACCTATGTCAGAAGAAGACGAAGTTTTGTATGCTTCTGTTAACATGACTTCCCGAGACACTAGAGGTAAAAGATGCTCTAAGCATGGTAGACTCCGCAAGCCAAGCCAGCGGTATTTGGAATTACTTCAAGAATCTTCTGAAGGAGTATTTCAACATACCCGTTCTCGAAGCCGAGGTACAATCGGTCAAAGGAATCTTCCTCAAAACCCTGCAAGTCATCTTTCTATTTCCCAGTCAGGAGATGATTCGTTTTCTGATTATGATGCATACAGTGAAAGTTCTGAACAAACAGTATCTTCCACTGTGCCAAGAGAAGTGACGGCTTATGTTGTTACCGATGATCCAGATGCTTCAACCTCCGTAAATCAGGAACAGCGAATTGCTGCACTCGAAGACAAATTAAAAACCATGGCTGAGATGGTTGCTAGTATGCATTCCATCATTGTAGCACAACATGTTACACCACCAACTGCACCTATTACTAGTCCAGAGATCATAGCATCTTCAATACCTGCCAATACTGGGCTGGGGGTAGTGCCTCCCCAAATGCCTCCTGTACAAGTGCAAGTACAAACTACGCCTAGCCAGTCAGGAGCTGGGGGTAGTACTTACAACGCTGTTCCTCCTCCTACCACTACAACTTAACCTGCTCCTTCTTCTTCATCAGAAGACGCCAATGAAGCTGTCAAACTCTTACGAACCCAGTTTGAAGCATTTAAAGAGAAAGACAATCTACAAAGGTTGAGGATTAAACAGCCCTATCCGGTTGAATGGAAGGACGTTCCGTTTCCCCCAAAGTACAAAATCCCTACAATCTCTCTGTTCGATGGCAGTACTTCCCCGAGTCAATTCATCAATCATTTTGAGGTAATGACTGTTCAACTTCAGCCAAATGACGCTCTTCTTACCAGAGTGTTCGTCGGTTGTTTAGCTGGCGTAGCATACGACTGGTACAGAAGTTTCCCGATGGTTGCATCACATCCTTTTCAGGTCTCAAACAAATCTTTTTGGAACGGTTCTATGAAGGATTTAATGATATGACTATGTCAGCTCTCAACAAAATCAAACAAAAACATAATGAAACTGCTGAGAGCTTTATTGAACGGTTCCGCCGTGAAGCTTTGAAAATGCCTCCAAGGACTCCAACTGCTGTCACTATTGATACTTGTAAGGCAAATCTTTTATCTATTATCAGTATGTGGACGGGATCTACCCAATTCCAAGATTGGCCCTCATTCATCGTCAACGCCAAAGCTACTGAAGTGAGTGCTGACAAGTTCAAACAATTGGGGGTACAAATGTCTAACCCTGATCGCGATGAGCATCAGAATTCAGGTGGTGGCAATCGCCAGAACAATCGCAAAGCGAAAGAGACTTTGAACATTAACTTGAACAAAAATAAAGAATCTTTGGCTGTCAATGTGGCCCCACCTACATCTACTCCTACTCCTTCTGCACCTCCACCGAGGGAACCTCGTCCGAAGGTAGAATATTCCTTTGACGAAAATGACACAACAAGTATCTTTGAGTGTTTACTCAAAAGCAACAAAATTCAACTCCCTGATCCAAAGAAACCTGATGAAGTCAATAAGACTGATCATCCCAAATATTGTGTCTATCACCGATTCATTGGACATCCTACTCGAGCATGCTATGTGCTCAAAGGTAAGATTCAAGAGCTTGTTAATGCAGGTGTAGTCACTTTGTAACAAGATGAGAAGACTGTTACTGCAAATATGGTTTCAGTCCAATTTGGAGATTTCCCTCCGCAGATGATACAGCATGGTGTCATTCCAATTCCTAAAGCAACCCTTGAGATTGAGAATCTTCCGCTTCCATCCAATGAAGGTCTTATTCCTTTGTCTCTTGACAATGGTGAAATTATGTGGATCCATCCTGATCTTGCTCCAGAATTTGAGATATCTTCCAAGAAGAAAACTCGTTCTAAAGGCAAAACCAAGATTTGCAACATGGTATCTTTTGATCCCATTGTTGACGAAGAGATTCTGTTAGGTACCAGATCAGGGAAAGCTTATTTGAAAGATCATTCTGAAGGACAAAAGGATTCTGCTTCTTCTTCCGAACCTGCTCCGGCACAACCTGCATCTGCTGAAGAGGTCCCTTCTACATCTTCACCAGTTGTAGTATCAATTCCTCCTAAGCCAACAACGGCTGACAAAGGCAAGCAACAAGTTCGATTTGACAAACCTCTAAAGAAGTCATCTCCTACTGGGCTTGAGAAGCCTTACAACTTTGATATATTAGCTCAATTAGCTAATACACCAGCTAGGCTGTCAATCTTTGAACTCTTGCGTCTTTCCAAAGAGACACGAGAAACTCTAAGTGAAGCTCTGATGCAGGCCAAAACTTGCTTAACTCTTCTCAAGAAGCCAGAATCAGAACCAGTCTCTTGTCATCACAGTCATAGTGTCTTGGAATTGATCCCAAATATTACCTTCACTCAGGATGATATGCTAATGGAAGATAATAGACATGATCGTCCTCTTTACTATACAGGATATGTAGATTCAATGAAGGTTGATCGTATCCTGATAGATCCAGGGTCTGCACTTAGTATCATGCCAAAGACAATGCTAGATGCATTGAAGATACCAGTGCATAGTCTTTCAACCACGATTACTACTATTCTGGGATTTAACCAAGGAAAAAGTGAACCTTTGGGCAAGATTCGCCTAAAACTCCAAATAGGCAATCTTCGCACAAAGGTGACCTTTTATATCATTGACAATCATGGTTGTTCTTACAATGCTCTTCTGGGAAGGCTATTCCTCCATGAACACAATGTCGTTCCATCAACTCTTCATCAATGCTTTAAATACGTTGATGACAAAGGACAAGTTCACAAGGAAGTTGCGGACCTTTATCCTTTCAAGGGTGTTGAAGCTTATTGCAACGATGCTCGTATGTACAAGGATGAATTTATAAAGGTGGTATTGGCTATGGATACTGAAGAAGATCAAAAAGCAGTACCTCAAGACACTCTTATTATACCTGTTAAGGGGCGAGTTTCTCATCCTCAATCTTCCAAACCACTGGTTATTCACTTACCATTTCAAAAGAAATCAGTTGATGCTGATGAAAATCAAAGGGAGCTCACCTCTTCTGAGCCACTTGTTATCGACTTACGTCGTAACAAAGACAAAAAGCAGCTCATTCCTTCTGAGCCACTTGTTGTTGATCTAAATCACAACAAGGAAAAAAGGGAGCTCACCTCTTCTGAGCCACTTGTTATCGACCTCCGTCGTAACAAGCCTCCTTCACGTTCTTCTTCTCCCCCTCTTGTAATCAATTTGACCAAACCTGCTAAGGTTAAAGGTCCTGTTGTAAATACTGATGTACAAATCAATAAAAAAGCACCTACTTTCCAGTATATTGATGTTATTTATTATACTAAAAGTTATTTGGATATGTTAGATAGCTTCCAATCAATTACACTGGGAGTCGTACAATCTCTTCAGACAGAAGTCTCGCTTGAAGATCCAGATGATTCTTACCGTATTCACCCTTCTTTAAAGAAAGGTGAAAGTCCAACATTTTTATATAAAAGACCGGAAACAAAGATTAACTATACGGATGATAGCAAAGTTAACGATACGGGACGTCTCCAGTTCCATCGTTATAGTCAACAATCAAAAGATATCCTCCGAAAGATGGGTTACGACTTCAAGAGCGGCCTTAACTATGGTAAAGGTAGATGAACTCCCATTCGTACAACAGTTCCAAATGGAAAATCACAAATGTATTATGACAGGACCAAGAAAGGTCTCGGATATACTTTTCCTCCACTGTTATCCCCAGCAGTTTCCGACTCTGATAGCGAAGAATGTTCTAATTCTTCTGATTCCAGATCATGGGATTCCGATACCAGTATCGGTGAAGTCCATCGTATAATTGTATCTTCTAATATGGTCTCCGTTGAACTACCAGAAGGCTGTGATGAAGATGGTGAAGAAAGTCCGGAAATAGATCCTTGGGCTCAACATATGGATAACCAATGGGTACTTCGTTTTGAACAACGTGAACCTCCTACTGAAGATCAACTAATTCAAATTGATGTAGGGGAAAGAGAGTCACCTCGGCCAATCTTTATTAGCAAGAATCTTCCAGAAGCAGATAAGCAAGAGTTGATTCTTTTTATTAAAGAATACATAGACGTCTTTGCTTGGAGTTATGAAGACATGCCAGGTTTAGATCCCAAGATTGCTACTCATAAACTGAACATTCTTCCTAATGCTAAACCAGTCAAACAGCAACAAAGGCGATTTAAGCCTGAAATGATGGATGCAATTGATGATGAAGTCAAGAAGCTCATCGCTTGTGGCTTTATTCGAGAAGAGCAGCACCCTGATTGGGTATCCAATGTCGTCCCAGTTTTGAAGAAAACTGGAAAAGTTCAAGTCTGCATCGACTTCCGAGATCTCAATGAAGCATGTCCGAAAGATGAATTTCCTCTTCCTATCACAGACGTCATGATTGACAATACTTGTGGGTTCGAGCGAATATCTTTTATGGATGGATTCTCCGGATATAATCAGATTAAAATGCATCCTGAAGATGAAAATCATACATCTTTCCGCACTCCTCGAGGAGTCTATTGTTACACAGTGATGCCATTTGGTCTCAAGAACGCTAGTGTAACCTACCAACGGGCTATGAGTACCATTTTTAGAGAACATCTTCGTAAAACAGTCGAATGCTACGTTGACGATATTGCTGTCAAAAGTCGTCTAAAAGAAGATCACATCCAAGATTTGAGAACAATATTTAATCTCATGCGTCAACATCAGCTCAAGATGAATCCCACCAAGTCATTCTTGGGTGTCTCTAGTGGTAAATTTCTCGGCTTCGTCATTACCTCTAAGGGTATACACGTGGATCCCGAGAAGATCAAAGCCATCCAAGAGATGCGTCCTCCACGCAACCTAAAAGAGCTACGAGGATTCCAAGGCCGACTTACGTACATCAGGCGATTCATTTCGAACTTGTCTGGACGCTGCAGACCATTCACTCAACTAATGAAGAAGGGTGTATCTTTTGTTTGGACTGAAGAGTGTCAACGAGCATTCGACGATATCAAACAATATCTTATGAACCCACCAATTTTGGTGCCACCTATCTCTGGCATTCCATTCTTGATGTATGTCCGTGCTATGGACCATTCATTGGGTGCTTTACTTGCCCAAAAGAACAAAGAAGGCCATGAACAAGCTATCTACTATCTTAGCCGAACTATGATTGGTGCTGAACACCGTTATAGTCCGGTCGAGAAAGAATGCCTGGCTCTCATATTTGCTGTGCAAAAGACGAGGCATTATATCATTGGTTAAACTATTCATGTTATATCTCGAGTTAACCCTCTTCGGGTACTCATGAAGAAACCAAGTACACTTAATTCTTGGTTGGCTACATGGGCAATCCTGCTAGCTCAATATGACATGGTGTATGTTCCACAGAAATCTGTCAAAGGTCAAGCGTTGGCGGACTTCTTAGCAGCTCATCCTGTTCCTGAGACATCTAAACTCTATGATGAAATTTCTGACGAGACATTAGAAGTCAACATAATCTCCGAAGAGTTTCCAACCTGGCATTTATTCTTTGATGGTGCATCAAGAATTGGACCAAATGGTGCTATAGTGGCAGGTGTTGGAGTTGTTCTCGTTTCCCCAGACGGATTAACTATCCAAAGGGCCTACTCTTTAGATGAACCTTGCTCTAACAATGTAGCAGAGTACAATGCTTTACTTGTCGGCCTTCAGCTAGCTAAACAACTGAATGTTGAATATCTGGAAGTCTATGGTGATTCTAAACTGGTTGTGAACCAGGTTAGAGGAACCTAGGAAGTCCGTCATCAAGACCTGGTGCCTTATCATGAAGCGGCAATCAATATAGCTATGTCACTCCCCAATCCTGGAATACGTATTTTAATACGTAAACCGATAAATTGTATTTACCTTGACTTTATACTATATTTATTATGCTGTATTTCTTCATGCATTTCCCAAAAATATTCGACAAAATATTATTTCCTAATTTATTTTCTGCATCTGGGCCTACAGTTTTGGCTCATTTGGATAACCTATTCTTGGTTCACCAATGGGTCATCATGAACCATTTGGTTCATCATGAACCCATGGGTCTAAGAATTCTATATATATAACTCATCTCCTTCTCTCTCCTCTCATTTACTTCTTCTCATTTACTTCCTCCACCAACCAAGGCAAGTACCAACTTGCTCAAGAGAAGGATCCATTATTTTGTTAATGATTCTTACAAAACTATTTGCCAAAATATGTTCTTCTCCTCAATCTATACTAGTTTAGAACTTGGAAATTTCTATTTTTAAGCTTTGATTTTTGTAGATCTAGGTTTTAATCATTTTTGGATTTGCATGGTTTGATCTACTTTAGTTGGATTTTATGGGTTTTTGATGCTTCTATGTGGAAGAACATTCAGTTTCACCCAAGTTGGAGCTTTAGAAATCAGGATTTGGAGTTCGGATTGCCAAGTTATAATACTTTGAAGCTTGGGTTCAGCCATGGTGTTCTTGCTGTTTTGGAGAAGACAGTGAACAGTGTGCTCCTGTTTGAGCACGCTTCCTGTTGGAAGCGTGTTTTCCCTTGAGCTTGCGTGACTTTTCACGCAGCTCTTTCCCTTGAGCTTGCTTGACTTTTCACGCAGCTCTTTCCCTTGAGCTTGCGTGACTTTTCACACAGCTCTTTCCCCTGAGTCTGCATGACTTTTCGCGCAGCACTCTCCCTTTGAGTTTGCGTGACTTTTCACGCTGCTCTTTCCCTTGAGCCTGCGTGACTTTTCACGCAGCACTCTCCCTTTGAGTTTGCGTGACTTTTCACACAGCTCTTTCCCTTGAGTCTGCGTGACTTTTCACGCAGCTCTTTTCCTTGAGCTTGCGTGACTTTTCACACAGCTCTTTCCCTTGAGTCTGCGTGACTTTTCGTGCAGCACTCTCCCTTTGAGTTTGCGTGACTTTTCACGCTGCTCTTTCCCTTGAGCCTGCGTGACTTTTCACGCACGCTGCCTTGTTGTGCGTATGCTTTTGATATTTTATTAGATATTATATGCCCATTTTATATCCTTACGCCTTTTGTCCTGAGCATGATATGAGCACTAATGTGACCCCGGTGAACAAAGTGTTCCTACCTGATACATGTACCTGAATGTCCTAGTTCTTGTTCATGCTCGACAAATGACTCGTAACTCCATATGGCGTATTTGCAATGATGCATTACACTAAGGAGGGTAGAACATGTTGACATACTGATTGACATGGATCCTCTTTGGGGTACTCGTACTTGAGTACGACTTTAGGAGGATGATCATGCAGGCCACAGCATGTGAGTCCAAGATTTTACCTAGGGTTAAATTAGACAACTAAATATACTAGATGCATGGGGAGGGCAAAATCCCGAGATCGTGTTACACCAGTCGCCCTGAGATATTGTCTTGGCGCGCCGGCTGGTCTCCATGGATACTGTGTCATCCGCAACGAGTGGATGACTGTATCCGATTAATTCCTGCTACATATTACATGTCTTGGCAAGGTGGCCTCACGAGGGACCTGTGCTCCATGACACCTGTCTACGCGAACCCCTGGGTTGGCTAGCCTTGCTGGAAAGATACGATCTGAGGATTTTTCTAATAACATGACGCGAGGATAACCTCGTCCCACTAGAAACTCGTAGACTTGATTGGCCGTAAAAACGACTTGCATGTTTCCTATTTACCTTTCGTAAATAACTGAGGGAAGCGGACTGTCATGGTGCGTGATCCAACCCATGTTCGTGTTTGATTGTTGGGTTAATTATCGTACTATGACAGGCTGTGGACCGAAGTTATGAACGGAAGACTTATTCTGGTTGTGAAGTGCTACTTCTGTGAATGACTGAGGAACATGGTCTATCATGGTACATGATCCAACCCATGTTCTTGTTTGATTATTGGGTTGGTTATTGTGCTGCGATAGGCTATCGACCGAAGTCACGATCAGGAGATTTTATGGTTTATACCTTTTAACATATGTGAAAGTTATAGAGTACGACACGTCCCGACACCATGCGGCACCTTTTGTCCTTGTTTGGTTGTAAGGGTGCCATATGGGTTCGAGGATGTTGCGCTACCCTATAATAGTAGCATAAGTATTACTATTATCAGTCATTCTATTAGTTGGGTTTTAATCTTAACTCTTGTGCCCCTTTGGCGGTACTTGCTATTCGGGGCTGACCCCGCTGGTTTTGTTTGGCCAGATCTCGTACCAGAGCCAGAGGACACCATCTTCCTTCCTGACATCCATGGTGCATACTAGGAGCATGGCGGTTCGGGGACTCAAGTGGGTTTCTTCTCCACCACTCCTGCTTATACTTTTGCGGCGTTTAGCCACCGGCACCTGTTAGCCGGATTACTTGATATTTTGTGTCTGTACATAATTGTAATTTAACAGACTGCAGCTGTGTATAATTTTGTACTCCTGACTCTCTGAGATAGCTAAATTATAAAGCTAGTCTCTCATGATCATTTTGATGAAGCGTCAGGGACGCCTTACTGCTTTATCTTTAATGTACATTTAATTTCTGATTTGACTTAATTGATTGAGACATAGAGCTCTGTGAGACCATAGGAGACTTGATTGTAGCATGTACCCCCTAGTCTCTCGACAGCCACGATCACCGTATGACGTTATGTACCTCATATGGAGTAGCTGGCCTAGTCCGTCCCCGTATTTCGGTACTGGGGCGTGCCAAGGTTTTAGTGGTGGCCCATGTAGGTCTGATTTTCAGACTTGTGGGGTATTGCGAATTATTAGGAGTCTCAATCAAAACTTGTTCCCCTTGAAATTCCGTTTCGAATTCTCTGTCCTTGCCTTGATCTCTAACCTGACTTGCATCCTCGAAATCTTTCTCGTTCGGACTTGATAATCTTATATCCTTCTCTATAGGGGTGCTTCATTCTCAGTAGCGGGTGAGGCCCATTAGGAAGAGCAGCAAGAGCATGGCTCGACTGGGCAGCAACAGGGGAGAGAACCTTCCCCAGGATAGGCATAAGCAGAAGTGGAACCAGAGGCAGTGCAGCCACAGGTTATTGAAACTCCTGCAGCACCAGCAGCGACGGCAGTACCAAATGCCGTAGCACTCCTGGAGATCGTCCGAGGGATTCTTGTCACTCACCAACAGCAACAGACTCGGCAGCAGGAGCAGAACGTGTTGTTGAACCAGGGGATTCAGTTAGCTCTTGAGAGGAGTGCCGGGGTTGACTCGGGAGCATCAGGAAGGTTCCGTCGCTTGAACCCGAGGTATTTTGATGGCACGGAGGATGCCATCACTGCGGATGCATGGATTCAAGACATTGAAGCCATTCTTGTGGCAGCCAAGGTTCCAGATGATGAGAAGGTTGATCAGGTCAAACTGGTACTTCAGGATCTTGCCCACGACTGGTGGGCATCAGAAGAAGTTGGTATAAGACGCCCTGTTCGTTGGACCACCTTCAGTGACAGATTCAAGGCCAAGTATTTTGGCGTAGTAGCTCGATATGAGCTCCAGCAGAAGTTTATCAGTCTCAAGCAAGCAGGTAAGACCGTAGATGGGTATGCAGCAGAGTTCTGCAGATTATGTCGTTTCGTACCAGCAATGGTGGCAACGGAGCTGGAGAAGGCTATGAGGTTCCAGCAGGGACTTCATTTGGAACTATTACAGCTTGTGGAAGGACACGACTACCAGACGTTTGACGCTGTTTTGACGGCCGCTCGGAGGCACGAGCTTACCCAGCAGAGGTTAGCATCAAGGACAGGAGGTCAGAAGAGATCTCATTCCCAGGTTGGAGGAGGAGCAGTGCAGCGAACGTCGGCACCAGCACCCGGTGTGCGTATTCATGATACAGGAGCGCCGCGGAGGACGGCCGTGTCAACTAATACAGCGCCAGTTCGGCATCAGCAGCCGAGGAACCAGCAGCAGCGTCAGGGAGTACCCCAGGGCTGTACCTTCTGTGGGAAGGCAGGGCACACGAGGGAGGTGTGTCGATCAGCGAATGGCTTATGTTTGAGGTGTGGTCGTGCAGACCACCGTATTTCTACTTGTCCTATAATACAGAGGCCAGGAGGGCCAGCTCAACAGTTTCCAGCATTGCCAGCTCCAGTGGCAACCCCGAGTGGAGGGCCAGTATTAGCAGTAAGGCCCCTAGCCCAGCGCTTACCAACGCAGGCTCAGATGTTCCGCCAGGCACAGGAAGCCGAAGGCCCTCAGGGACAGCAACAGCATGGTCGAGGAAGGCCGCAACAAGGGGCTCCGTGGGGCCAGGCTCTCACATTGACCTTGGGAGAGGCTCTAGCGTCTAGTGACGTGGTGGCAGGTAAAATTCTCGTCACCTTATTTCCCGATGTAGCATTATTTGATTCAGGGGCTACTCATTCATTCATCTCTGCACAATATGCTACACGGATTGGATTAAAGTTTGAGGCATTGTCGGAGAGGATGGATATACTCACCGGCAATGGGCTCGTAGAAGTTAGCAGAGTGCGCTTTTCATGTCCGGTGGAGGTGTGTGGGCATTTATTGCCCGCATCATTGATTGAATTTCCTATGGGGAATTTTGATGTCGTTCTTGGCATGGACTGGTTGAGAGACAGTCATGCGACAATTGATTGTAGAGGAGGTAGGGTCATATTCAGCGTTCCTGGGATGGAGCAGTTCATCTTTACTCGAACCTTGAAGAATCAGGCCGGAGGCGTCATCTCAGCAGCAGTGTCAGAGCCAGGACAGATTCCGAGAGTGGTCGAAGATTTTCTCGACGTCTTTCCTGATGAGCTCCCAGGGATACCCCCAGTCAGAGAGGTAGAATTTAGCATTGAGTTGAACCCTGGAACGAGGCCTATTGCAGACAGAGTTTACAGAATGTCGCCGTCAGAGCAGGATAAGTTGTATCAACATGAAGAAGATTTGAAGTCTAAGGGATTCATCCGAGACAGTAAATCGCCCTGGACCGCGCCAGTGATTCTAGTTCCCAAGAAGGATGGGTCGACGAGGATGTACATCGACTACCGCAAGCTGAATGCAGTAACAGTGAAGAATAAGTACCCACTACCAAGGATTGATGACCTGTTTGACCAGTTGAGCAAGGCCAGTATCTTTTCCAAGATCGATCTTCGGTCGGGATACTATCAAGTAAGAGTCCGGGAGCAAGACATACCGAAGACAGCATTCAGATCTAGATATGGGCATTATGAGTTTTTAGTAATGCCCTTTGGACTAACCAACGCCCCCGCAGTATTCATGGATTTAATGAACCGCATATTTCTGCCGTACTTGGATAAATTTGTGGTGGTGTTCATAGATGACATTCTTGTCTATTCCAGCAGTGAAGAGGAGCATGAGAAGCATCTTAGGACTGTCTTACAGACATTGAGGGAACATCAACTTTATGCGAAGCTTGACAAGTGTGAATTTTGGTTAGATCACATTTCGTTCCTGGGGCATGTAATATCTGGGGCAGGAGTGTCAGTGGATCCGAAGAAGATTGAGGCCGTAGAGCATTGGCCAGTCCCGAGAACGGTTGCAGAAGTGCGGAGTTTCTTAGGATTAGCTGGTTACTACAGAAGGTTCGTGGCGGACTTTGCCAGGATCTCTGCGCCCTTAAAGCGTTTGACACACAAGGACGTAGAGTTTGTTTGGTCAGCTAGCTGTCAGACATCATTTGAAGAATTGAAGAAGAGATTGATCTCAGCCCCGATCTTGACGCTTCCAGTAGGAGCAGGAGGCTTTACAGTATATTGTGACGCATCTGGGAAGGGTCTTGGATGTGTATTGATGCAGCATGGAAAAGTGATAGCATATGCGTCTTGGCAGCTTCGAGACCATGAGAAGAATTACCCGACTCACGATTTGGAGTTAGCAGCTGTGGTGTTTTTACTCAAGTTGTGGAGGCATTATTTATACGGGGATCGGGTAGAGATCTATACTAATCATAAGAGTTTGAAATACGTTTTCACGCAGCGAGATTTGAACATGAGACAAAGAAGATGGTTAGAACTGCTAAAGGATTTTGATTTAGATCTTCAGTATCATCCAGGCAAGGCGAATGTAGTTGCAGATGCACTGAGTAGGAGAGACAGTGCCTTTATCTTGACCTCGCAGAAGCATATTCTAGAAGACCTTCAGAGTATGGAAATCGAAGTAGTTTTGCCAAAGGATATAGGAAGAATGACCAGTATGCAGATTCAGTCAACCTTAGTAGAGAGGATAAGGGCAGCACAAGCAGGAGATCCACAGATTCAGAAGTTGCGGTCGAAGTGTGAATCAGGCCGTAGGAAGGAGTTAGTGATTCATAAAGATGGTACGCTCAGGTTTGGAAACAGACTCTGTGTACCGAGTGGAGACCTTCGGCAAGAAGTTATGTCCGAAGCTCATAGTTCTATTTACTCCATTCATCCAGGAGGAACGAAGATGTATCGAGATATCAGGCAGTTCTTTTGGTGGAATGGCATGAAAAGAGAGATAGCGAGATTTGTATCCAAGTGTCTGGTATGTCAGCAGGTGAAAGTCGAGCAGCAGAGACCAGCAGGATTGCTACAACCGCTTCCTATCCCAGAATGGAAATGGGAGCACATCACGATAGATTTTGTGACCGGTTTACCTAGATCCCCGACTGGTAAGAATGCAGTCTGGGTAATAGTAGATCGACTCACGAAGGTCGCTCATTTTTTTCCCTTCCGAGTTGGACAAACTACTGAGCAGTTAGCAGAAATGTACATGAAGCAGATAGTAAGGCAGCACGGTGTTCCAGTTAGTATAGTATCAGATCGGGATACGCGGTTTACTTCCCATTTTTGGCGGAGCTTACACCAAAGTTTGGGAACCAAGTTAAGATTCAGTACTGCTTATCATCCACAAACTGACGGGCAATCAGAAAGAACCATTCAGACATTAGAAGATATGCTACGGGTGTGTACCTTAGATTTTGGCGGATCTTGGGAGGATCACCTTCATCTAGTGGAGTTCTCCTATAACAACAGCTATCAGGCTAGCATTCAGATGGCCCCGTTCGAAGCATTGTACGGAAGGAAGTGCAGGTTCCCTTTGGCATGGGACGACGTCGGAGAACGGAAGTTGTTGGGGCCAGAGATGATCACGCAGACTGTGGAGATAGTTAAGTTAGTCAGAGAGCGCCTTCGAGTTGCACAGGACCGACATCGTCATTGGGCAGATCAGTATCGTAGGCCTCTAGAGTTCAGGGTTGGCGACCAAGTGTTTCTACGGATTTCGCCTACTCGGGGAATCATCAGATTTGGAACCCGGGGAAAGCTTAGTCCAAGATACGTTGGACCTTTCAAGATTCTCGCCCGGATAGGCGATGTGGCTTATCGACTTGCCCTTCCGCCTTCGTTAACTGGCATACATGATGTGTTTCATGTGTCCCAATTACGTGGGTATGTCCCGGATCTGAGTCATGTCCTCGATCATTCTGAGTTAGTCGTTGGTACCGACCTAACTTACGAGGAACAACCCGTATCTATTTTGGACCGGCGAGAGAAGGTACTCAAGAATCGGACGATAAGCCTTGTCCGTATTTCTTGGAACCATCACTCTTCGGGAGAGTCAACCTGGGAGCGCGAGGACGAGATCAGATCTCTTTATCTGTATTTGTTTGACTAATAAGGTATATTTATGCACCTTATTGACACGATTCCATGCTTTTCTGCACCTGCTTATTTTGCACTTTGTGATGTATGATAATAACTGCTATGATAGTTAACTTATATATATGATTGTGCCTTGCTTGCCCTGATTTCACTATCCTGTCTTGGCTGGAATTTCGAGGACGGAATTTTTCTAAGAAGGGTAGAGATGTCACTCCCCAATCCTGGAATACGTATTTTAATACGTAAACCGATAAATTGTATTTACCTTGACTTTATACTATATTTATTATGCTATATTTCTTCATGCATTTCCCAAAAATATTCGACAAAATATTATTTCCTAATTTATTTTTTGCATCTGGGCCTACAGTTTTGGCTCATTTGGATAACCTATTCTTGGTTCACCAATGGGTCATCATGAACCATTTGGTTCATCATGAACCCATGGGTCCAAGAATTCTATATATATAACTCATCTCCTTCTCTCTCCTCTCATTTACTTCTTCTCATTTACTTCCGCCACCAACCAAGGCAAGTACCAACTTGCTCAAGAGAAGGATCCATTATTTTGTTAATGATTCTTACAAAACTATTTGCCAAAACATGTTCTTCTCCTCAATCTATACTAGTTTAGAACTTGGAAATTTCTATTTTGAAGCTTTAATTTTTGTAGATCTAGGTTTTAATCATTTTTGGATTTGCATGGTTTGATCTACTTTAGTTGGATTTTATGGGTTTTTGATGCTTCTATGTGGAAGAACATTCAGTTTCACCCAAGTTGGAGCTTTGGAAATCTGAATTTGGAGTTCGGATTGCCAAGTTATAATACTTTGAAGCTTGGGTTCAGCCATGGTGTTCTTGCTGTTTTGGAGAAGACAGTGAACAGTGTGCTCCTGTTTGAGCACGCTTCCTGTTGGAAGCATGTTTCCCTTTGAGCTTGCGTGACTTTTCACGCAGCTCTTTCCCTTGAGCTTGCTTGACTTTTCACGCAGCTCTTTCCCTTGAGCTTGCGTGACTTTTCACACAGCTCTTTCCCCTGAGTCTGCGTGACTTTTCGCGCAGCACTCTCCCTTTGAGTTTGCGTGACTTTTCACGCTGCTCTTTTTCTTGAGCCTGCGTGACTTTTCACGCAGCACTCTCCCTTTGAGTTTGTGTGACTTTTCACACAGCTCTTTCCCTTGAGTCTGCGTGACTTTTCACGCAGCTCTTTCCCTTAAGCTTGTGTGACTTTTCACACAGCTCTTTCCCTTGAGTCTGCGTGACTTTTCGCGCAGCACTCTCCCTTTGAGTTTGCGTGACTTTTCACGCTGCTCTTTCCCTTGAGCCTGCGTGACTTTTCACGCACGCTGCCTTGTTGTGCGTATGCTTTTGATATTTTATTAGATATTATATGCCCATTTTATATCCTTACGCCTTTTGTCCTGAGCATGATATGAGCACTAATGTGACCCCGGTGAACAAAGTGTTCCTACCTGATACATGTACCTGAATGTCCTAGTTCTTGTTCATGCTCGACAAATGACTCGTAACTCCACGTTGCGTATTTGCAATGATACATTACACTAAGGAGGGTAGAACATGTTGACATACTGATTGACATGGATCCTCTTTGGGGTACTCGTACTTGAGTACGACTTTAGGAGGATGATCATGCAGGCCACAGCATGTGAGTCCAAGATTTTACCTAGGGTTAAATTAGGCAACTAAATATACTAGATGCATGGGGAGGGCAAAATCCCGAGATCGTGTTACACCAGTCGCCCTGAGATATTGTCTTGGCGCGCCGGCTGGTCTCCACGGATACTGTGTCATCCGCAACGAGTGGATGACTGTATCCGATTAATTCCTGCTATATATTACATATCTTGGCAAGGTGGCCTCACGAGGGACCTGTGCTCCATGACACCTGTCTACGCGAACCCCTGGGTTGGCTAGCCTTGCTGGAAAGATACGATCTGAGGATTTTTCTAATAACATGACGCGAGGATAACCTCGTCCCACTAGAAACTCGTAGACTTGATTGGCCGTAAAAATGACTTGCATGTTTCCTATTTACCTTCCGTAAATAACTGAGGGAAGCGGACTGTCATGGTGCGTGATCCAACCCATGTTCTTGTTTGATTGTTGGGTTGGTTATCGTACTATGACAGGCTGTGGACCGAAGTTATGAACGGAAGACTTATTCTGGTTGTGAAGTGCTACTTCTGTGAATGACTGAGGAACATGGTCTATCATGGTACATGATCCAACCCATGTTCTTGTTTGATTGTTGGGTTGGCTATTGTGCTGCGATAGGCTATCGACCGAAGTCACGATCAGGAGATTTTATGGTTTATACCTTTTAACTTATGTGAAAGTTATAGAGTACGACACGTCCCGACTCCATGCAGCACCTTTTGTCCTTGTTTGGTTGTAAGGGTGCCATATGGGTTCGAGGATGTTGCGCTACCCTATAATAGTAGCATAAGTATTACTATTATCAGTCATTCTATTAGTTGGGTTTTAATCTTAACTCTTGTGCCCCTTTGGCGGTACTTGCTATTCGGGGCTGACCCCGCTGGTTTTGTTTGGCCAGATCTCGTAGCAGAGCCAGAGGACACGATCTTCCTTCCTGACATCCATGGTGCATACTAGGAGCATGGCGGTTCGGGGACTCGAGTGGGTTTCTTCTCCACCACTCCTGCTTATACTTTTGCGGCGTTTAGCCACCGGCACCTGTTAGCCGGATTACTTGATATTTTGTGTCTGTACATAATTGTAATTTAACAGACTGCAGCTGTGTATAATTTTGTACTCCTGACTCTCTGAGATAGCTAAATTATAAAGCTAGTCTCTCATGATCATTTTGATGAAGCGTCAGGAACGCCTTACTGCTTTATCTTTAATGTTCATTTAATTGCTGATTTGACTTAATTGATTGAGACATAGAGCTCTGTGGGACCATAGGAGACTTGATTGTAGCATGTACCACCTAGTCTTTCGACAGCCACGATCGCCGTATGACGTTACGTACCTCATATGGAGTAGCTGGCCTAGTCTGTCCCCGTATTTCGGTACTGGGGCGTGACAAGCTACATCATTCAAAGCTTTCTTCATCGACTATGTTTGACGAGCTTGTAATACTGAAGCCGATGCTTTGGCCAATCTTGCAGCTGTCTTAGCCATCCCTATCAAAAGACATCAGGTGGTGGTTATTTCTAACCGAGAACTGTTCTGTATTGAGAATAATCGTAATATTGAATTTATCAATCTTGCTGAAGTCAACGTTATTGATGACGATTGGAGAACTCCTTTTATCGATTTCGTAGTACATGACATACTCCCTGAAGATCCTAAGGAGGCTACAAGCGTTCGACGTCGATCTCTACGATTTTATTACAATCAAACCACCAAAACACTCTATCGGCGAACTTATGATGGTCTTCTTCTACGCTGTTTAGCTGGTGATGAAGCCAAACAAGTGTTGCATGAAGCTCATGATGGCGTCTGTGGAGCACATCAACCTGGTCCTAAGCTACAGGATCGCATCCGACGCATGGGTTACTATTGGCCCTCTATGGTATCAGATGCCATTGAATATGCAAGGAAATGTCGTGCTTGTCAAATCCATGCAGACTTCATTCATCAACCCTCGGAATTCTTACACCCGACTGCTGCTTCCTGGCCTTTTGAAGCTTGGGGTATGGACATCATAGGTCCTATTAATCCTCCTTCTTCTAGAGGACATCGGTTCATATTGGCGATAACCGATTACTTCTCCAAGTGGGCTGAAGCTATGCCTCTGGCTGAAGTCAAGACTAGCAGTGTCATCAACTTCGTTAAACACCATGTCATCTATAGATTCGGTGTACCTCGCAGAATCATTCATGACAATGGACCTCAATTCATTAGTCAGAAGTTCACTAGATTCTGCGATGATCATCGGATTAACAATGTTGCTTCGACGGCCTACAATCCTGCTGCTAATGGTTTAGCTGAAGCCTTTAACAAAACCATTATTAAGCTCCTTAAGAAATTTGTATCCACTAACAAACGGAATTGGAGCGAGAAACTTGGCGAATGTCTTTGGGCCTATCGAACTACAGTCCGTAATCCCACAGGTTTTACACCTTTCTCTTTGGTGTATGGCTGTGAAGCTGTCCTTCCTTTGGAGTTACAAATTCCTTCTTTAAGGATTGCTATTGCCAATGAGCTCACCACAGAAAATAATGACCTTCTTCGACTTCAAGAGTTAGAAGCATTGGATGAAAAACGGTTAATGGCTCAACAACATATTGAGTTATACCAAGCCCGCATCTCAAAGACATTTAATCGTAAAGTGAAGGTCAGAGCCTTTCAGCAAGGAGAACTTGTTCTAACGGTCAGACGTCCTATGACTATGACTCATATGAGCAAAGGGAAATTCGATGCGAAATAGGAAGGTCCCTATGTTGTAAGCAAAGTCTTCTCAAACGGAGCTTATCAACTTTCAGAACTTGATGGTCGAGTTGCTATGATGCCTATCAATGGCAAATTCTTAAAGAAGTATTATGTATAAATGTAAATACTTGTAAATTATCAGACAGAATCAAGTTCATAAATAAATTCAAATTTTATTATATGATAGTACATATTAAAGGTCACTATCATCTTTTTCTACATTGGGACGAGGGCCACTGCCGTCCTTCTCAAAAATGCGATCAGCAAAAGAGCCGAGAATCTCCTTGATGGATCCCACAAAAAACTTGCAGGTGGCCATCCTCATGGCTTCTTCTTCTTTAGTCTTTCCTGGTTCGAGTAGGAAGTCCAAAATATCCCGTGATGGCTGGGGTGCAGACGAACCTTCGCCTGCTTCTGCTTCCTTTGGCTGAACTGGATCAGCAGGGTGTTCTTCAATACCTTTATGAACCTTCGAGATAGTCTCAACCTTCTTAGATGCTTCTCTGGAAAACATTTTTATGTTGAAGAGTAGAAGTGTTCGTTCCTGTCAGATTTCTGCTATATTTATAGACAGAAGTTCCTCAATTAATGAAGCATTACATTCATCCGACGGTTCATCCGTTCATTAATACCTGACGGTTCATCCGTTTATTTATCACATTCATCCGACGGTTCGTCCGTTCATTAAACACCTGACGGTTCATCCGTTCATCACACTCATCCGACGGTTTACCCGTTCGTTCATCACATTCATCTGACGGTTCATTCGTTCATCTATTTTGACGGTTAACCCGTTCATTTATTATCATTTGACGGTTAATTCGTTCATTTCAATATCATTTGACGATTTACCCGTTCTTTCATCATTACTTGACGGTATTCCCGTTCATTCATTTTCATATACATTGACGAGTCATCCTCGTTCATCTTCTATATCAGCAATTTGTCGTTTTCGATTAAATTGTCAATAAATATATCATATCTATCTATTATTTATATCTGAATAAGATACGCAATAAATAATGGAGCCACAACAAAATGTCTTTTATATTAAAAAATGAGACATTACAAAAATGCAGCTACAGCAACAAGACCCAAATACAATATTAAGAAGGAGGGACAATCAGATTGTCAATTTGCTGCTTCAATGTCTGCAGCTCTTCTTCGTGTGTTGACGCTACTATCTTTCTTGCCTCCTCCATCCTGATGTCTTCATCAAAAATGGGCATATCTACTGTCCTGCGGGTGATCTCTTCACCATGAGTGGTCTCATACTCATTCCTTTCTTTAATCAATGCATTAAATTATTCAATCACCAGTTGGTGATTAGCAGTTTCTTCTTCAAACTCTTGTTGGAGGCGAGTAATTTCAGCCTTCAGCTCAGCAAGTCGCCGTCCTTTACTTTCAGCCACTAGGGTAATTGATTCTATTTTAGAATTATATTCAGCTGATTTTGCTGAATGAGCTTCTAATAGATTTTGAAGAGTTAATCTTTCCATATCAGCAGCTTGAGCCAGCCGCTCAAATTCAGCTTGTACTAAAGAGTCTACATCTTTCTTCTTGAGTTCTTTATACTTCTTGATGGAGACTTCTAATTCATCCAGTATATGTTCAAGGAGAGTGGCCTGAGCTTCGTCTCCTTGGTCTCTTATGGCTCTTATCAAGAAAGAAGTGGGCTTCCTAACCATAATGAAGTCAGCCCCTTCTTTCTCTATCATTTTACGGACGAGAGATCCCAGCGATTCAAAGAAGCATTTGGTAAATGACTGGATAACCTGCTGATTGATGGCTAAAGTTCCAGGAGTCGCTGCTACTCCCGATGAAGATGGGGTAACAGGTTGCTCGATTCTTTGAGGTTGGACAATAGGCTCTTTAAATAAGGGAGCCAGAGTAGAGCTGGTTGCTCCTCCTGCTTGATCTTCTGCAAAAGTAAAATTATTATTTTACTAATTGATTGTTGATGAACGAAAAGATCAAATTAAGAGCAATGTTACCTTGGTTTGGTTTAACAACGAGTTCATTCCTTACTGGAATGGAATACTGTTGAACAGAAGTAGCCTCCGCTGCAACAGCCTGACTGCTGCCCGCCTCAGAACCACAAGATAAATGATGACTACTGCTAATAACCACCGTTGGTATAGGCACCATAATCAGGTCCGTTGGAGGTATTGGCAAAGTTCCAAGATCTGCAAATGAAGATATTAGTTATCGGTTCATTTTAAAACAAGAAAAGATTGTTAAATCTCGTTTTATACCTTGAGGGTCGGTGGCGGGATTTTCTTTTAGCACACCTTCGTCGGCTACTTCTTCAGGAGATATTTCTATTTCAACATCAACAGCCTTTTCTGCAGACGCCTTCACTTCAATATCCTTTTTAGGATTTGAAATATCATCGGCAGTATCAAGAGATCTGTGTTCTTCAGTTTGCTTTTCAAGATCTTGTAAATACTCATCAACATTTTCGGATGAAGAACCTTCCTCATCATCTTCTTCTTCTTCTTCTTCTTCTACTGCTGCATTTCTACTGCTAGTGGCAGCCTGATCTTTCTGCAAGCTATAACTGCAATCCTCCAGAGCTGCAATCATTTCACGGTCTTTGTCCTCACGAAGAGTCCTGGGAGTAGGAGGAGGTTGAGTAATATCTGCAATAGGAGACTGAGGTCGTACAACACTTTGATCTTCCTCTAAAATATGTTCTCTAGGCTTTTCAATTCTTGGGGCAAAATCTCCCCTCTGTTCATTCTCCTAGAGAGTTTTGCTCCCTGATTCAGAAGCGGGTGTGGGAGATGCCATTAGAAGTCCTGCAGCAGCATCTACTGAAGTCAGGAGTTGTATAGAAGAAGACTCTTCCAAGACTCTTCTAGTGACTACTCTTTTCTTTCTGTGTAGAGGCCTAACAGGACTCTCTACATTTTCTGGCTCTGCTTGCTTTTGCACGGAGGTAGGTGTATTGGCAATTTCTTGGTGTGTCTCGGCCAATTGCCGGGATTGAGATCTGGTAGTCACCTTTTCAGAAGAAACATCAAGAATCAATTTCTTCTTCGCCACAGGAGCAGGAGGCTCCTCTCTTCTTCTCTTCTTCGCAGGAGATTTACCCACCTTCAGTGAAATACGAAGTGGTGCATTCACTTCTTGGGGGAATATAATATCCCTTGTAGTTTCCAGAGGTGCATCTGCCGGTTCCTGCGCCTCCTCATTTATAGGGATCGATGGAGCAATTCTTCCTCTCCTTAATCTTGTTGCAGTGGCGAAACTATCTGCGAGATTGAAATTCTCGGCAAAAGTATTCGCTGATGTGTAAAACACGGAGTATGTAAAAAGCATTCGAGGACCCTGAGGAGTAGTCCTTGCTGGCATAGAGAAAGTGGCTTTTGTATCACGGGCATTGTAATAAGCCCAAGCCCTAGCTCCGTCTATCAGATAACCCTTGCCTTGGAGGCAGGTAATTGCATTCCCTACGTGGAACTGATCATACCCAAACTGTCTAGCAAAACGGCTTGGGAGGTATGGTTCTAAGTAGCACTCTTCTTCGAATCGGTAGACCAAATGAGATGGTCGAATTGTCTTCAACCGTTCAAAAGCGACACGAGTTAGAGGCTGCAGTTTCGAATCCACCATATTCGTGGGCATCTGATCATACCCAGTAGGGAAAGGAGCGCAGCAGAAGTTCCAGCCTCTGTTCAGATTCAACATAAATCTACATTCAGATAAGGAAGTATATTTCCATTTTCTATCAGAATACCTTCGAAGAAAACTGCCGTCAACTGGTCCCATGCTAGGATCCATTAGAGTTGGATAGTGAAGAAGCAACCATCCAAACAAATATGTATATGGCAATTCTAAGCGAGGGAATTCTCTCTCTCCTTTCGCTTTTAACATCAAGTCAACATATAAACGAAGACTAGCGTTCAGCTTACAGGTCATTGCTGATAGTAAGTCCATTTTATAGCCGAAGACCAATTTAACAGCTGCAAACAAGACGCCACGGTGAAAACGATCCACTGCACTGGATCCGGGAACCACGAACCTTCGCAGCCAGTATGTCAAGAATCCCGCCAATTGTGCTGCTTCTGACATGGGCCTATAGCCCATTCTCAAGTAACTTTCCAAATTGTCTCCTCTCTTCAAAGGAGGATATTCATGGTCATCCATCACTTCTTTATCAAAGTGACCACTCTATTCCATTAGTTTTTTGACCTCTGTATGGCTCAAAGGTTTGAAAAAGGTTGGGTAGCATTTATCGTTCTCTTTGGTTTTCTTCTCCTCTATATGATTAAGAAACAGATATGGTAGCCACTTTGAAGAATAACAAGTATTGGCAGTGGCACTCTTGTAAAATAAAGAGCAGATCTTGTAATGGCACAATAGTTCTTCGAACACTGTCACCATCTCTGGATTCTCTTTTCTGAGCTTGTTCAACTTATCATTTGTTGGTACATACTCCTCATACGGAGCATCTGCCATGGGCAAGAACGAGATATACTTCATCTCGTGGAGTGCAAAGCCCATTTCTCCCCCTGGGGTCATGAAAGTTCCAGTCCTGTAGTTGTATCTCTCAGCTAAGGCTAAGAACATATGAGGATTGGGAGAAAATCCATATACAGTGGCATGCAATGCTTCATACAGGTTGATTTGTTGGAGTCTGTCTTGGAATTTTCTCAGAACCCAATTCGCGATATAACTCCATCGCTTGTAGTCTGGATTCACCAATCCAGTCATTCTTATATCTTGCTCAGGATATTTTCCTTCAACCTTCGCAAACTCATTTGCGAATATTGGTGTCCTAACAGGCATTAGCATGGAGGAGTTCTCTGGTGGAATGCAGCCAGGTCTTAAACCTCTCAGTAGGACACTATATCTGTCGGAAGAACTATAAAACATATCCTTATGATGTGGCCCCTTCTTTACAAAAATTTTTCCTGCCCGAGCATTCTGAAATAGAGTAATATTCCATTCCATCTTCCTAGGGTAGCTTGCATGAGCGTACCGTGACAAAGGAAGGCATCGAGCGATGTCGGGTATAAAAAAGGATCTATCTTGCTGGTGAACTACCCTATCTTCCATCCTTGGCCTAGGCTGAGAGGCTCTCTCAAAAGCGTCACCGAATAGGAATAAGGGTTTCTTGTGAATTACAGCATCAGCTGATTCTAAAGGCTGTCCGTTCATCAAACACATCAAAGTTTCATTGTCCTGTGAAATCAATATAGCCTGACGGGAGGCCGGCAGATCATATTGAGGGTAATAGACATGAGACAGATCCTCTTTATATTCAGACTCTGTGAGGGTTCCCACAAAATGTTCGTAATCTGGATCTTCATTGACTTCAACTGCATCAACAAACAGATGAAAATTAGTCCAAGACAAAGATTCTGTTTTTAAATATTAGAGTGCGCAACATCAGACTGCGCTGACATGATTTGCGCATCCTCAGATTGCGCTGGCGTAATTTGCGCAACCTCAGATTGCGCTGACATGACTTGCACAACATCAGTTTGCGCAACATAAAAGGTGCACAAAGCAATGGTTTGCGCTGATATCTGCGCAACTTAATCGTTTGCGCTGACTTCCTGTCAGCACAAATCAATAATTTGCGCAAGAATGCAGCCTTCATAAAAATGAAGAACTGATAGTTCATGCAACCGAAACCCTAAAAAGGGTGGCGCAATATGAACTTATCTCTAAAAAGAGATGAGTTTCAAGGGAGTCGAATCACCCTAAGAAGGGGTTTTCGATCGGTTCAACTACCTCTCAGAGCAGGATGTGCGAATTCGTGTCGGGAAGCTCGCCGTGCAACCCTGTCAGAAGACTCGGCCGGAGCTTTTCCCTTCGCGGCGGCAGTAGCGGCAGCATTTGATCGTCGTGGGGCCATGACAATCGTCGGAGGAGGAGAACAGTGAAGGTTTTCTTCTCAAAAAGCTCGAAAGATTGCAAAGTAAAGAATTGAAAACAAAAAGAGGGGTATTTATAGTTTTTTGAAATGCGAAACGGATGCCTCGGATTGCGCCTAAACTTGTGGTCTATTCGCTTTGCGCAGACAGCTCATCATATTGCGCAAAATGATTCAACATTCAAAAATTCAAAGTATTTCAAAATTTTGAATACAATCAACTTTCGAAAACTTTGAAGGGGGTCTTGTAGGTCCTAAAAAATCAAGTTGTATCAATCAACAAAGTCAAAAATTCAAGATATTTATCATTTTGATGAGTTGCGCAGAAAATAGATTGCGCAGACATCACTTTGCGCAGATTGGTTTGCGCATGTTCCCAACTGCGCAGGCTGACGTGGCAGAAGTCATCATTGACTAAATCAAATCAGATCTTCCTGACAGCTGACAACACGAATAACGAGGAGGCTGTTCGTTTTTGACGCCGCACAGTGCTCGAGGGAGGCTGACAGGTGGCAGCGCAATCCGTGGTTGCGCAAACCATTCATGCGCAATCCGTGGTTGCGCAAACCATTTCTGCGCAGTTCACTTTGCGCATTCTACCAACATAACTGACTAATTACATGTGGCATTCATGCCATCAAATGTTCATTACGTGGCAACTGTCTATGCACGATCATGCGCATTTCAATCAACTAATGCCATGTGTCTCAGATAGTTGGCCCACGATCCAATAACTGCCTGCGCAATCCAGTGCTGCACAAACCAGTTGCTGCGCAAATCAGCTTGCGTAGTCCAAAATAACTGAAAGTTAGTTATTTTCAGAACTCTATAAATAGAGTTTCAAGTCTTCATTTTAAGGGGGATCAAGATCAGAGATCAGAAATCAGAGAGTTCAGGAGTTCTTGCCAAAGTGCTGCTGCATTCTTCCGAGACTTTTGTCTTCAACTTCAGAGGCTTTTGCCTTCAATTTCCAGAGTTGTTTTCAACTTCAAAGGCTTCGTCTTCAAAGTTCACATCGTCCAAGGGATAAAACAATCGTCATCAAGATTGGATTCCTATAGTTGTAATTTTCCCAGAATTCTTGTAATCTTTATTACAGTTTGTATCAATAAAGTTTTATACTTTTGTTTTTGCAAACAAGGAGTACTGGCCAGTTGTGCCAGTATGTCGAAGTTGTGGGGCTTGGCTAGCCCCAAAGCATTCTCCTTTCGTGGAGGTCTGTCGAAACGAGCCTCCACATGCTTCTGCTTATTGGCTGCTGAGGGCTTAGATGGACCCTCCTCCTGGGCAGCAGGGACGGTACAAGGAGGCACTACCTCGGCGGCAGCTTCGTCGGGTTGGACGTTCTGTTGTGAACGCGTCTGCACAGGAAGTGCCTCTTCCGTTGAAGAAGAGACCTTACGGCAAGACTTGATCTTCCTGCCTTTGGATTTGGAGGTAGGGCGTACCTTCGGTTGAGTCACCTCGGAGACGAGGTCAGGATGAACCCATAGGACCTCTCCTCGAGATGTGGTGAGTGGGATGAGTCCACTCACGTTGTCACGGGTAGGTGGTAAGTTACCCACCTCCATTGCCGCCTTAGGGATGGGGACGACGCCATCATGTGTTGTTGTTGGCGACAAGGTGCCGAACTGGAGTGACACCACGTTGGCCGACACCGTCTTCTCCTCGTAGTCGACGGAGATTACATCCGCGTTGATCATGCACTGGATGTAATTCTTGAGGACATAGCAGTCCTTGGTTGGGTGTCCGACAAACCGATAGTAGTGACAGTACCTCGGGTTGTCCACTTTCCCAACTTCGTCGGGATGCTTCGGGTCCGGAAGCTTGATCTTGTCACCCTGCTTCAGTATTTCAAAGAGTTGCACGGTATCTTCGTCGTTGAACGAATAAACCTCCTTTGGCCTTGGTGCGAGTGCAGGCTTCTGAGTAGGTGCTGACGTACCTTTTGAGGCATTGACAGTCAATGCCTATTTTCCCTTTGTCTCTCGTCCGGGGTTGTTGGATGCAGGCCGTTTCCCCTTGTCCTCAAAGGCAGGGAAACTGACTCCCAGAAGACGAGCATTGGCCGCCTTCTTCTCTGCGGCTTCTGCTTCAATGATCAAGGAACTCCAGTCGGGAGGAGGAGTGGAGTTGAGCCAGAGTTTGACTGCAGGAAGCATGTTCATGCTGCAGGAGGAGAGGAGCGCATGTTCTGGCATGCCCGGAGGTAGTCTGAAGCAGGCTTGTCCGAAGCGTTCGATGAACACCCGAACCGTTTCCTTCTCCTTCTGGCGTATCTCTATGAGGGACGCCATCGTCATGTCCTTCCCGCCGTCGTAGAAGCGATCAAGGAAGAGGCACGTCAAGTCGTCGAAATACGATATGGAATTGTCGGGGAGGCTGCAGTACCAGTCGTACGCCACTCCCTTCAGTGCCCCGACAAATATGCTAGTAAGTAGCGCATCCTCCTTCGGAAGATGTCCCATCTGAGACTAGAAGTACGTCAGGTAGCGACGCGGAGAGTCCTTTCCGTCGTACGGCGTCAGTGTTTGTGGCTTATACTTTGGAGGATAAACCACCTTGTTCCACTCGAGGGGATAGGGCTGGGGGATGCCCATCTTTTGGCGCTCCTCTTGTCTCGTCTTGGACTCAAAGCGCTCGCGCAAGTCCCTGATCATCTCGACCACGTCTTTCGTGGAGCTGGGAGTCGGGGAAGGTGGTACTACCTGATGTTGAGCATTTGAGGGCTCCGACACCCGAGGTGCTTCCCGGCGATCTGTGTCCGAGGATACCCGTTGAAGGGTTACGCTCGATTCTCCATTGGCCCCTGGGTCGGGACCGGTAGAAGGTGTCCTGGCCAAAGCTGACCGTATCTCAAACACTGCTTGAGTCAGTATTTGCATGGAGGCAGAGAGGGTTTTGAGTCCTCCCTCCAGGATATCTATGCACTGCACGAGGTCTGTTGGCGGCGTATCTGACTCGATATCAGCCCCAGTCACGTTTACTGTCATGACGCGGCCGGGAGTGGATGGATGGGTTGAGGCCTCACTCTCGGCCTCGCTCTCTTGTAGGGGAGTTGCCTCTCCTGGAGCCTCGTCTTGGCTACCCCCGGCTATGTTCGGGAGAACATTCACCACGGGCGCATCCGCGAGGGCCTGATTACCCTCGGCTTCGTCTTGAAGGGCCTCTTCGTCTCCGGAACTCAGGTCCGCAGATGCCAGACTACCCCCAGCTGTGTTCTGGAGGATATCCCTGTCTTCAGGAGCTTCTAGGAGGCTGACTTCACCTCGAGGATCCGCCCCAGATGTGCTTTGGGTACCCTTGTCTTCGGAAGGAGGCTCGACAAGGGTCTGACTACCCCCAGCTTCCTCCAAGATCTTCTTCCTCCTCCAAGTGCCTTCGAACACTCCGAAGGACGAGACAGCTGTCTTTGTCTTCCTCGGCTGGCTTTTAGACGAGGAAGAGGAATTGCCAGTCGTCTTTCGGACTGACGAGGAGTTGGAGATCACGTTGCATGAAGCAACCCTTGGCACTTCTTCTGTTGACACCTTCTTCCCGAGGCGACGTCGGAGAGGTGTCGATGATTGCAGCCGCTGGAACACCGACTGCCTTGGTGGGATTGCCGCTTTGCAACAGCAGTTGATGGTGACGACAGCACAAGTGTGCCCTGTGAGGGGCACATCGTGCCTGTCAGTCGACTCTCCTGATCGGCACTTTTGAGTGATCACGTTACGCAGATCGTTGGAGGATAGTGCTACCTTTACACCCCCTTCAGGCGCATGGCAAGGCCAAGCGCCAGGGTGGTCAAGTGAGTGCTGCGTCTCCTGATCTGATACCAAACAGGCATCCCGATCAGTAGTGGGGGAACCACAACATTTGAAGTGACTTGAACGGACCTCAGACGCACAACCAGAGGAGGTGCGGGAGTTCAAGACCACTGAATTTGCCTCACTCGACTTGGTTGTGCACGCAATAGATGCACCCAAGTGAGACGAGGACTTTGAAGGTCGGCTCATTTCTGGTGCCGCAGTACTCGAGTCGACCTTGTACAACTTACCATCAGCAGCGCGCATGATTGTGAGCGCATACTTCTGGCTTGTTGTTGGCATAGCACGTTTGGGGCGCATGGCCCGTGCCGCCTTAGATTTCTTCGTACCAGCCCGCTGGGGTGCATAGTACTCAGAATCCAAATTCTTCTCGCCATTACAGCGAGTGAGTCTGTCAAAGACAGAGACTTTCTGTGGCGCATCAGAGGTGATACGCGGGGCATTGGCTGCGCCCTTGCTCCGTCGACGTATCTTCCTCGCCTGAAAGGGAGATGGCTGGAGAATGTGGTTTGCCGTACGCTTTCCCGAGAGATGTGCTGCACCTGTGGGCGCATCTTAGTTGCTGAGGACGTCAGCAGGAAGGGAAGGCTGGATTAGCGCATCCCCTTCGGTGGTGGTGGCCGAGGCGTCGACCTTGCGCACCCAGACTCGGCGAGTCTTCTTCGGCTTCGGCAGCCGCTTCGAAGGACTCGCACTTCCTTCAGAGATGAACTCCTCATACGCCTGTTGATTGAGGCGTACGACCAGCGTCTTGTGGGAGGAGCCCACCTTCACATCGTCGGATTGTGACATAGCTTTCTCGGTAGAGGAGAAAGAGGTCTCCAGCAGAGTCGCCAGCTTGTTTGCCATCAAAATTCTTTTATTACAAATTTCAATACAAACAGAACAGTGTTACAATATAGGACTTAGATGTAGTCCTAGGAGTACACTTTTGTTTATCTGGGTCCCTTGTGCCGATGGAGTGAGTGGTAATGCGTTGACTCCGTTGACGATCTGACGACGGTTATCGGTTCTCTGAAGGTTTGGATTGCTCTGGGTGCTGGAGCTTGCTGAGAGGAGGAAGACGTTGAGTGTCTGTATCTGCCTGTCTGGTGGTTCGTTGGGGGGAATGATCTGGTAAGATGCACCTAGGACTGGGCGCATGAGGAGACTTTGGCTCGTAACCTTTAGAAGTCACGAACTATTCTGGGCGCATGGCTTTTGAGGCGCATGCAGGCGACTTTTCTTCTGTCTTTTGGGATCAGAGAGCAGTCTGGGGCGCATGGCTTTTGAGGCGCATACGATTTTGAGCGCATGGCTGCGGAGGCGCATGCGAGTGGTTGGGTGGCCACGTGGCAGTAGCCGTCGGAGTAAAGTAATGATGATGCTGACGTTGCCGACGCTTCGTCTTCTGAAAAAGCTGTCAACTGTTCAGACTTTGGGAGGTGTGCTGCCAACTCTGTCAGTTCAGCATTTAATATTTCTGACATTCGATGGACAGCTGAGTGGGCGCATCGATTGGCGTTCCACTAGGCGTATGGGGGCACGTGAGGGCACATCTCCTGTGATGCGCTTGGTGCTGAAAGGCGTATCTGTGTGATGCGCTTGATGCTGAAGGGCGCGTATGTGCTCATGCGCTTGATGTTGAAGGGCGCGTTTGTGTGAAGCGCTTGATGTTGAAGGGCGCATCTGTGCATGGCGCATCTTCATTGGTCCATCTGTTGAGTTCTTTAGAGCATTAGTGGCTCCCTGACTTAGCTGAATTCGAAGAGGCGAGTTCATTCATCAAAAATACAAGTTCATTGCACTGACTTCGGGAAGGTTGCCACTTGGCGCATGGGTTTGATTTGCCCTGGCCTATGAATAGCAACAGTTTGAGAGAGTCTTGTTGTCTCTCCCTTGACTTCTCGACGAAGATGGATTCGACTGATCCTCCTCTTTGGCAAGACATTGTACTGTGGATGATGGTTCTCCTTATTCAAAGAAGCTTTGACGGTAAACTCCTTCAGAAGATAAGAGCCCTAGGCTGGTAGATGCGCCTGTACGTTGACGAAGAAGTGATTCACTCTGACGGGGCGGAGTGATGCGCTGGGCGACATACACAGTATGTTGCAACTGCTGGAACACAGACTGTCTTGGTGGTGGAGCCCCTGTCTTACGGCAGCAGCAGTTGATGGCGACCGTAGCACAAGTGTACCCAGTGAGGGGCGCATTATGCTTGTTGGTCGGCTCTCCTGATCGGCGTTTGTGAGTGATCACGTTGCGCAGATCGTTGGAGGAGAGTGCCACCTTCGTATCCCCTTCAGGCGCATGGCAAAGCCAAGTGCCCGGGTGGTCAAGTGAGAGTGCCACCTTCGCACCCCCTTCAGGCGTATGGCAGCCAAGCGCCGGGGTGGTCAAGTGAATGCTACGCCCCCTGATCTAACACCAAACAGGCAACCCGATCAGTAGTGGAGGAACAACATTTAAAGTGACTTGAACGGACCTCAGACGCACAACCAGAGGAGGCGCAGGAGTTCAAGACCACTGGGTTTGCCTTGCTCGACTTGGTTGTGAACGCAATAGATGCGCCCAAGTGAGACAAGGACTTTGAAGATCGGCTCGTTTCTGGAGCAGAAACACCTGAGTCGACCTTATACAGCTTACCATCAGCAGCGCGCATGATTGTGAGCGCATGCTTCTGGTTTACCGTTGGCATAGCACGTTCGAGGCGCATGGCCCGTGCCGCCTTGGACTTCTTCGTACCAGCTCGTGGGGCACATAGTACTCAGAGTCCAAATTATCCTTGCCATGACAGCGAGTGAAGAACTTGCAGCCAACCCAGAAGAAAGAACTGCTGCAACTTTTTGTGGCTCGAACGAGCTCCCTGGATAACGGGCTCTCTTTTCTTTATTTATTTTGGTGCCCTTTTCAAAGGAGGCAAAAGGGCTCTATATATAAAGTGGAATGAGACCTCCCTTCTTCTCCTTTCCGATGTGGGATTAAAAGCAAGATCCCTTCTTTTTCATGCTTCTACAGACTCTTTTTGAGCTTTTGATTAGACGGACGCTCCTTGTCAGCGCGAGTAGCTAGCTCCGCTGCAAGTCCCCGCCTAACCCGTGCGGTCATCCAGCACAGCTACGAATGTCTCCATCGCAACGGTTTCCCTGGGCCGCCGGGGTCGCCGTCCGAGAAACAGATTTATTTTACCTTGTACAAGTTGTCCAATGACCATGCAAGACTCGACTCAAACTGACGTCTCACACAGTCAAAGCTACTTCTAGTGTTACCATCTCTTTCAGGGCTAATATCAATACTTCTCACATCTGAGACCTTGTCTCGACGACCCGTAGTCGCGAGCATTCTTCTTTCTTGCCTCAACGACCCAGTCGTGAGCATTCTTTCTTTCTTGCCCTATCATTTCACTCACTCAAGAATAACTATCAAAACACTTTCCAAACTCACTGACTCAACCGTGGCCCGTGCCCTAAAATATTAAATCCGTGCCATCGTGTCTCAAACCAACTTGAAACTCTATGTGACACCACCGTCCAAGTCATACTCTATATGACGGGCCTTGAAACCGTAGGACTTCGTGGCTATACTCAGCCATAGAATTCATAGGACCGTGCTTGGAATGACTTAGGTCGACCACCATCACTTTGCCTAACTTCACCAAGCCTACAACTTAACTCAAGGAATGAGCAAAGGCTATGCCAAGCCTTGCATCATGGAAGCGTGCATGCTTGATCGAGCATTTACGCGGGCGACGCCTATGACTTAGGCTACGTTCATAACTTTTCCTACTCAACCAACTTTCTTTCTCCCAAGCCACGGGACGAAGGATCGAGTGTCATTTTCAAAGCACATCGTGCACCAACTCTAAGCCGACCGTTGGACCTTTCCATATTCTATCTCAATTTGACCCGTCGGGATTACTCCCTTTAGCTATGTGGATTCATCTCTTTTATTATTAAGCCTACTTGTGCAAGTTGAAAACATGCGATTTGTTATGTGAAGGCTAAGATGAGGCAAGTTCACCGAAACTACCCCACCTGAGCGTGCGGTCGCCTTGACCGAGCAATGTCTTCGAGTCGCCGTTGCAAGGCTAAGGCCGAACGCTGTCGACGTTTCGATTCCTCCGATTGGCTGAGCGGGATGGGGCACTACAGAGACTGGTCGGATCGGCGTCGACGAGGAATAGAGGGTGGTCGTCGGAGGGAGTGAGTCGTCAGAGGAATGGGGTCGTCGGGCAAGGGGTCGTCGCGGGCAGGGGTAAGGGGAAGAGCGGGAGATTAGAAAAATTTGGGTGAAAAAGATGAAAAATCGATCGGGCCAGAACCCTATATGAAATAGTTTAGCGACGTCAGTTAAAGACGTCGCTAACCGTCGCTATTTATTAAAACCTGGCGACGTCGTAAAAGAGGCGTCGCAAAACGTCGCTGAATAAAAAAATAGCGATGTTTTGCGACTAGAACGCGACATCAGTTGTCCAAAATATAATTTGTGTCGCTAACTGTCGCTCAAACGTCGCTGATAGTGACGTTCAGCGACGTATATATAAAACGTCGCTAAAAGCACAGAACTTAGCGACGTATTTATCTGGAGTCGCTAATTTCATCGCCAATGTGACTTATTTTGGTAGTGTCGTATGTCGAGGTGGATTACACTTCTATATACGTAGTTGGCTATGTCTGTCCTCCGCTCTCCAGTATTCTGGTTCTGGGGCGTGATAACTCTCAATAACCACTCTTCCACATCTTCCATCCCACTAAAATCAGGTATTTTGTCTCAGGGTTGGTTGCCCCCAGCCTTGCCCTCCCATGTACTGATTATTGGGTGATCCCATGTATAATGGTGTGGTCATAGCAGGTGGAGTCTGTGTTTGGTTCCCTGGTGCCATGTGAGAATTTTGCATTTGTGGAGTAGGGATGAATGGCAAGTGTTCAAAGGGTGGTACAGGGGAGTAACTGCCCACAAGAGTATTTCCAAACTGGACAAAATTTGGTACATTGGATGAAGAATTTTGCCTAGGTGTGATGTAAGGTGATTGGTAAGAATTAGGGTTGGTGGATGAAAATGGGGGAGGGCCTGTGGCTACTACTCGTGGGGATACATCTACCCCTTCCCTATCTCTGCCTAACTCTTCCAATAATCGATCAAATCTATCACCAAATTGATCAAATTTGTGGCTCAAGTTAAGAATAGTACCTTCCAGAGTGAGGAACCTCTCTTTTCCTATAGGGACCTGTCTTCCTCCATAGGATTCTTGCTGTGAACCAAGGCTGCTTGAGCTCCTTTCCCGACTCGCCTCCGCCACTGGCTCGAGTGGCTCTAATACAAAATTGATGGATGCTTTTCCATTGTGAACTAGAAGAATGGGAGATCTGGAAAGATTGGCTATTAATTTGTAGGTAAACTAATGAAATTGCTACCAGTTCTACTGAACAAAGGAGAAATCTGGGGTTTCTTAACATTACAAGTAGCTATTCTAGAGTAAAATTCTAGAGATTCATTCCATAATTTCTTCTGTTACTCCTCTCTACATTTATACTACTGCTACTAACTAATTGTTGACAGATACCGTCAACCTCACTGCTTAATTGACTGATTGAATAACTAATTAGGTGACCTGGCATGCTGAGCTGTCCTCTACAGGTAAGGAAGAATTAAAGGCTACTTACTGAACTGGCAAATGCTGGTACTGCTGTTACACTAATTAATTCAGCTAACAACTAGCTAACTAGCTCTGATACTGTATTACTGGAGTGTCACTCTTCACTGGTTACTGATACATGAAGGAATGTATCATTATGCAACACTTCTTTCGCATGCTAATTTTCTCAAAGCCTACCCTTCTCGTCTCACTGTCGTGCCTGCTTAGCAATTTGGCAAACGAAAAAAATTTGAAACGACAAAAGTACAAATACAAATTGGCACAGTACAAATAAAATACGTTAAAAATTTGGTCAAGTATTCATCAAATAAAAAAAATTGAGATTAGAAACGTTACATGCTTAAGTAAGTTATCAAATTTGGTTAATTAAATCAAATTTCACCACGTTTTTTTTTTTCAAAATTTTTCAATGATTCATACAAAACACAGAACACGTTTAAAATTTTACATACTTAAAATTCATATACTAATTCAAAAATTTCAAATATATGCAAGTATTATAGGTTTTGAAAATGCGATATTAATTTTATTTGGATGAACGGGCATGAAGTAGATGTGCAGTCAAGATCCAGTTCATAGGTTTGACTTTTCTAGGGGAAGAAAAATCGGATAGATAAAGAAACAGAGAGAGGGGTATATACGAAATCTAAATAAGCTGTCCAATAAGACGGCGCCACGTGTTGCACGCCATTCTCCTATAAATACGGGATCGGAGCTCGTCGTTATGGTCGGAGACGAAAATCTAGACGGAGAAAGAGGAGAGAGAATTTTCTCCTTCCTCCTCGCTTTCGAAAACCCTAACCCTAATATTTACATTTCTGGAAACAATGGCGAAATCAGAGTCGGACACGTGCGTATTGCCGGAGAAGGTCATCATCGACACGGATCCAGGGATCGGTAATCTCCCTCCCTCTCTGTCCCTCTCTCTCTCTCTCTCTCTCTCTCTCTCTCTCTCTCCTTCTGTGGTCGTTAGCTTCCGATCGTCGTTTTGATTGTGATTCGAGAGATTACGCTGACCGATTTATTAGGATTCGATAATGCGGACGGCTTTGGTGTGGATCCGTTGGGAAATCAGTTGATTTCTAAGTTGTATTTCAAATTATCGGATCTGAATCGTGAATTTCTCTTCGTTTTAGTGGGATATTTTCTATTGGATCCGAATTGTATGAGAACTATTTGTGCAATGAATTGTTCTCGTTGTTCTGATCGAGTAATCATGGAGTGATGGAAACATTCCCCACTGTGCACGCATACAGGAGCTACCTGGTGTAGGGCTAGATCGCTCGTTCTGTGACTCAGTTTGGAATTATCGGATCATATGATCGTATGCCACGTATACGGGCAAGAACATGACACGGGGACACAGACTTGACACCTATTTTGGAGTATCCGTGTACGATGCAATATTGCTAACCGATCTCTTGGTTATATTAGTTTTACTTGGATATAACATATAGTTAGATTTTTCGGTTGGAACTATGAGCGAGTATCGAATGATTTGTTCCACTGTACAAATTCACATTATAAAGCAACCAAAGAGGCATTTTTAATTCAACTGTCGAGCGCCATGCTGGAGTAGGTTCTATCTGGCCCTGAGTCAGTGACTCCTTATCGGTTGGTTTGACTGTCGCACATATGCTGGCACTTGGGTTTTTCCATTAATCGGCATTCGGCAGGATTTTGGCTAATATATAGCCTTTTAGAAATGGTCGTTAAAATTTGGTAATTTCAAAAAATGCTACCGAATTATGGTTTAAACCGCGTTCAGGACGCAATTTAAATAATAAAATCACATTCAAGACATCGAATAAGCTGCAATATGAAAACACGATTTTGTTTCAGCGACATTTTTCCAAACAAGATTTTTATTATTTAAATCGCATTACTGATATTTATAAAATGCTGTATTAGGTAATATTTTTAATGATATCCACCTGATTAATGGATGAAGTGCCCGACTAATATCCTTTTCCTAGAAAACTAATATAGATGTTCTTGCCATGACTATTCTTTCTAGACTTCAGCTTGCACTATCCAATTGAATCTTTAGTAAAATGTGTACCTTGCATTCATAGTTTCTTGATTTGGTTGTAGATGATAGCATGGCTATTTTGATGGCTTTTCAAACACCAGAGATTGAGGTCATAGGTTTGACAACAATATTTGGTAATGTCAGCACAGAAGATGCTACCCGCAATGCATTACTTCTGGTAGGTAGTTCTGAACGATCTTATTGTTAGTAGAATATGATTAGCATTTTGCGATATGGTTTTGATATTTATGGAAGATTTCACTGCCACTTATTGTTTGCAATGTGTAAAAGGATAGTCTGAGATTGCAGGACGTCCTGTTCCGGTAGCAGAAGGGAACCATGAGCCTCTAAAGGTAGTGACTTACTGCTTGCCTGATTTATTTTCTTTCTTGAGAGAGTTATCTGACTAGTTGCATTAATAAAGTAATTCTGATGCAATACAAACAACTTCTTGAACATGAGATTTTACGTATCGCGTATTTATTGCTTCTCAAATAAGGGTTTTGGCCTTAAATTTTTGTGCAAAAAGAATGTGTTATTTTCATCTGGAAGAGCTCTAGTAATTTCAAGTGACGATAAATTTTCATACTGAAATGATTTGATCTTAGTACTAAAACTTTGGTATTAGATCCGCTTTATGTCTCTGAGTAATATTTGTTAATGTTTTGTATATACTATATTCTCAGAATAACCAAATATATTGAGCATATTTTATATTCAATAAATTCTTGACATGTTTAAATGGCATTTTGGGTCAATATACTTTCTCGCTTCGGATTCGAAGGTGCAGACTGGCTTTACTGCATATCTTCCACCTATTTTAGTAGATGTCAGTCTTCTTCATCTGGCCGCATTGCATCAATATGGATCAAATAATCCATTGGGTGTACATTCAGGGATGGAAAAAATTGCTTCTATTTTTATGTAAAGGATCTAGTAGGTCGGGTAGCTTTTGCTATCTTTTTTTTCCAGTAGTAATCTCATGGAAGCTATCAGTATTATATCTAGTTTGTGACAACGATATGCTTTTATTACAGCCAATGGTATTTCTTTTAGTTTTAGCTTGAAAGACCAAACATAATCAGGATATTCTTGGTTTTATTATTGCTTTACACATCTACTAAAAGAAACTGTTTCTGTATTGAACAAATCCAAAGCATCCATTAAATGGTATCGAAGATGCTTTTTAACGCGTCCAGCTGCTAATTTATTTTATAGTCAACCTTTTGTTCTATTCTCTTGACTGAGAATGATACTTTACATTATAGGGAGGGAAGCCACGTGTTGCTGACTTTGTACATGGATCTGATGGTCTGGGGAATTTATTTCTCCCACCACCTTCAGGGAACAAAATTGAAAAACGTGCACCTGAATTTATGGTTGACATGGTTTCTCAGTATCCTGGTGAGGTATCTATACTTGCATTGGGACCTTTAACCAACGTAGCATTGGTGAGTAAACTGTGTTGTTTTGAGAAAAGTAAATTTATGTTTTTAGTGACCTGATATAGTCAGTACTTACGTCTTTGATCTACTTGATATAGGCTGTCAAAAGGGACTCGTCTTTTGCAAGCAAGGTGAAGAAGATAGTTATACTTGGTGGGTCTTTCTTTGCATCTGGCAATGTCAATCCAGCTGCTGAAGCAAATGTAAGATGAATCACAGGACACATTAAGTAGCACTTGTAGTCTTTGATAGTATATTCTTAAATCAGTTTGATAGTTATTAGTACAATAAAGTAGGTTGCCATCAATATTGTATTGGACCCCTATGAGTATCTGTATCAACAATTTTGCAATTTAGGTGTATTTAGATCAGACTATCTGATTTCAGTACTTAAAAAGTATTTTCTTTCTACATTCTTAAAAAAAAAAAAAATCCTGTTTAAATACACTTTTGCAAAAATTCTGTCATATATTAGTTTGCTGAACTAATGATTGATATTACTGAATAATAGAACATTAATAATATTTCTTGTTATCATTTTCTTGACACAAGATAATATATATCACAGATATTCAACAAAATAATCAAAGAGGCTATTTACATACATACATTCATAGTGTTGGTTACCCAAATTTTATCCAAACCCCATTCCAGTCAAAATTTAAAATTAAGTTCTAGATTTCGGATGGAATCAATGTACAAGTCCTGGAAACTAAGTACCTTTAACAGGCTAGCTACTATGCAAACATTTTTCTAATTATAGTATGGACCTAAAATGTTATTGGTTCCTTTCCTTAATATTGTAATCTAATTCTGCTGATTGGAAGTTATTTAGACCAGAAGAAAACTAAATCTGACATTTTTTGGTCACATGAAGGAACCCAGCGACAAACTAAGGTTCAAAGCTCAGTTTCGGTCGAGGTTCACAGTATAGATTTTGAACCCTTCTTATGAGTTTTAGTTTCAGACTTTTCCTATGAGTACCGGTTTGGTCGTTTCAAGCTATGTTGTTAGTATCTTACGATACATGATGCATATCTTACGTTATGACCCAATGATGCGATACAAAACAGAGACTAGTAGGTAGTATTGTTTTTTTTTACTTGTGTCATGTTATGTATACATAAGAATCTGAATTCTAGAACTAAATAAAGCTATAACTATGAAACAAGTAAAAAATTTATAAGCATTATATTAGAGGGGTTCCAATGGTTTTAGAAGTATAGACCCGAACTCCTAGAGTTACTATATCATATGCGATACATGATACGTTACGCATTGCTAGTTGACAACATAGGTTTCAAGGGGTTCCAATGGTTTTGAATTGGTCAGTTTCGGTTTTTTATTGCAATTTTAGCCGATACTTAAAACCTTGGTTTCGATAATCAATTTGATATAGTTCCTATAAGTATCGGTTTTGGCAGTTTCAGCGGGTGTTTTTTTAATCAATTGGCTTTTGTAGTTTCAAGTAAGGTTCACAGTATCGGTATCGGAATCGGTATCGGACTATTCCTACGAGTATTGGTATCGGCGATATCGGTAGTATCGGCGGTTTCGGATCGGAGTATCGGATTTTTTGGTATCGGAATAAAATAATTATTAATAAATTATTTACATTTAAAACCATATATTTTATACATTTAGGCATAATTTAAGTATTTTCAGTGTTATTTCGTAGTACTTTTGAAATTAAATAACATTGTAATCACCCTTAGCGATTGGTTTACATATAATAGATTGATTTTCTTCTTTTACATATTTTTACAATCTTATTATGCTTTAAACCCTTGATGATTTGTCTTTTTCGTTTAATTTTCTTTGCCGAATTGACCGGAAAAGAGACCCTCAATGTTGGTATCGGTAAGTATCGGGTATCGGTCGGTATCGGATCGGGACATGCCAAACCGTATCGGTATCGGCCGTATCGGATCGGTATCGGCCGATACTTTAAACCATGGACTTTCAACAGTTTCAAACCCTCCAAATTCCGATCTACAATTGCTGAAACGTGTTGGTTTACATAAAGCCGTGCAACAGACAAAACATGCCGTCTTTCTCGATATCTATTTCTGTATTTCTTCGTTTCCTGAAAACCTGATTTGTACAATACAACAGTTATAAGGCTGTTCATTTATGTTAGCATTGAGGCTGTTCTTTGTCATTTTCTTAATGTGGCACCCATCCATTATTGGGGGTCAGATGTTCAATTATGTCATTCTACTATGGAATTGCGTAATTACATTTTATATTCAATCCTTCTCTTCCCTTTCTCCTTAAATCTCTATTATGATCAGACCATTTTCTGTAAGTTTTGGATAAAAGCTGGGCAAAAAAACCATGGAAACCATAAAAGATGCCAATAGTGGACATTTCCCACTGGACATTTTGCAGACCGGTGTTTACAGCAAAATTTTGTAGGTTTACCATCATTCCAACACTCCATGCATCTATCAGGACATACTGTATCAATTATCTTAATTATGTACTCAGGTGCCTCCGATGTATATTTCCAGTAGACTGACATAAGGCTTTGGTTGTAGGTCCTGATTCCTAGCAATCTAAGAAGCACAATCACTCCGAAAATTAACGCCATGTCATGTCGGACATTCCATAGACACTCTGAAATACACTACGACATGCCAAAATAGGTGTCGAGTTCGTGTTGCTGTGTCTAAAACATGTCGTGTCGAATCCGTGTCCGTGCAACATAGCTAGCAATTATAAAGAACTGTAACCATGGAAGGAGATTGAAAGTCTAGCTAGAACTCATGAATTATAATAGGGATAAAAGTACTATGCACACTAGGGACTAAGTTTCATGTGTATGTTGCTTTTTGATGATATTCCTTTGGTTAACAAAGAATCAATCTTTATTTTTGTAAGGGTAATGTACGAGGAGAGCCTCAAGTTAAAATTAGAACTACATATCGAATATGTGAAAAGCTATAAAATCTCTGTCAAAACCAGGATAAATTGCACAATTTCAATACACACTTGGTACAAAACCCAGTGGGAATAGTTGAATTACACACTGATTGATTTCTTTCATAAATATAAGAAAGAGTTCACAGAAAAAGGAGCATGTAGAAATGGGATAAACTTCTTAAAATAGGGAATTGAATAAATTAAAAAGCTCCTTTTAACAACTAGCAAAGACCATCATCATTCATAAGTTGAATTACACAAGGGCTAGAAGTAAACAAGTTGACGACTATGCATTACTAGTTACTCTAATAGAAGATACAAGCAATTAACATAATGACAATTGAAAGTATAACACCAACCTAATCACAAGAAAGTTGACAATTAGCTAACTTAATGCCAATGCCAAAGTATCAAACTAACAACTTAGATTAGTTGGTTAAACAACTATTATCTAGAGAAAAATAGTAACAAGTAACAACTAATGAATTAACAAATAGCAAAAATGGACTTAACAGCCAATTACTTTATTAAGTATGAGACAAGATGTTCACTCAAAAGACATACAGTCTATGAAAAGTTTCATGTCTCTAATCACTGGAGAAATAATAAGACAAACTCAATTGTTAAATAAAATTCTTTAAGATGATTATGACACTATATCATCTTCCGTAAATTATATTACTCATTATTCTTGTAACACATGCTATCTTTCTCTGAGGTTGATTATCTTACCACATTATTCTCGTGCACATACGGTCTTCCTATGAGGTAGACTAATCATTATTGCTTGGCCATGCAATTCCTTTATACTGTCATCTCACTGGTAAACTTATCTTCGAAATAGATTCAAATGAGAAGGCATAGAGACGGAAATAGTACCTTTTGACCTCCTCAAATATTTCCTTAGCGGTTTTTGGTTTCTCCCACTTTGTAAAGCCTTGTTAGGTCTTGCTGCCCCTGCAACTTGCCTCCATGGCACTCCTGAACGAAAGGGCATTTCTTTATCCTCATTCTTTCTTTCTTAGTTTTTATGCTACAATTTGCATAAATCTCTTCCTAGAAAAGTTTTTCTTAGTATTTCCTTATCTTCTCTATTGTTTAGAGCTGATTTCGGGCCAGATCAGGTCCAAGTACTGCTAGGTCTGAAATCCGGACCAAAATCCTATGGGAACAAGTCTCAGATCCAAGCCCTTCCCTTATAAGCTTCGGATTCGGAATTCATTTCTAATTTTTGAATCTATGCCTGGTTCAGGTGGGATTTAATTGGACCCATACCCTACCCTATATGAAGGTCAGGTCTACTTTTGTGTAGCAACCCTACCTGCCCAATGCAGTTCTAGATCCGGTTTGGGTCCATAGCCGGGTCCAGGTTATCAGGACTAGATAACATGCCTAGCTCTTGTTTGTCATCTTTCTATTCAACTGGACAAAGGACTAAGGGCTAGTTTGCATTGAAATTTCATTTGGGGCTCCCATTTGGTGTCAAACACAAGGAGCAAGCCAAACTATTTTCATTTTGGATGGACGTTTTCTCAAATATGCCATTCATTTCTGGGTCATGTTCTCCTGTAACACTAACCAAAAAAGATTAAAAAAAAATACAGATAACAACAATGTAATTTTGAATTATCATTGAAATTCACGCCTCAAATGCACTCCAATTCCACCTCTTGCATTCTCATGCACTATTATTCAAACTCAGATTCTCAAAGGAAGCCGTCTCCGAATAATGTATCACCTTGCTACAGAATTATCAGAGCGCTATTTCATTTATGGATAGAAAAGTTCAAACATATGGTCTGCACTTCAATAATGTTAGCATAATTATCTTACATTAATAAGCAATTAAATAACATGTATACTTGCCCCAACAAAAATACTATTACTTCTGATACCTCGTTGCAACCCCATGTTCCGTAAGCGCATCATCGACACAATGATACCGTGAATCTCTTAATTGGGTAGGTCTCCATGCACTTTACTATGATAGGATTGAGAAAACAGTTATTTTACTATAATAATAGTTTTAGATAATGCGTACCCATGTCAAGCAAATGTGTCCTTCCCTTTGCTTTTGAAATGTAAAAAATAATTTGCTAAGAGTGAAGGAGGGAGACACTAAAAGTAAGTACTTGTATCCTTCTTTGCAGATATATGGGGACCCAGAAGCTGCTGATATAGTATTTACTTGTGGAGCAGATATTGCTGTTGTGGGCATCAACATCACGACACAAGTCACTCTTACAGGTCCCTTATTCTTTAAGCTTTTCTCAATTATTGCTGTTGGGTACTGCGATGCATTGCTTTGCTTACGCGAAATCCATCAACTGCAGATGAAGACCTCTCCGAGCTAAGAGATTCGAAAGGAAAGCATTCAGAGTTGTTGAGCAACATGATCAAGTTTTACAGGGACTGGCATGTAAAATCCGATGGTATCTATGGTAGGAAGGAACTCCCCTCATTTCTTCACTGTTTGTTTATCTTGGTATTATCTTTTGATTTATTTATTTTCTTTTAACATATGCAAATAATTCGTGTATATCTTGGTATTATCTTTTGATTTATTTATTTTCTTTTAACATATGCAAATAATTCATGTAGGGATTTTCTTCCATGACCTGGTCTGCTTTGCTGCTTTAGTTCGTCCGAATCTTTTCACTTTTAGGCAGGGGGTCGTAAGGGTTGAGACGCAGGGCATCTGCGTGGGGCACACACTGATGGACCAAGGACTGAAAAAGTATATCCCACTTTCGTTCCGTTCGCTTTCATCATCATTATTATTATTATTATTTTGGGGCTGAGGGGATAATTTATTTTTGGTGCAGGTGGAATACGAGTAACTCTTGGTCAAATTACTCCCCAATATCAGTTGCTTGGACAGTTGATGTGCCTGGGCTCCATGCTTTCGCAAAAGAGCTGCTTTTCAAACCTTAGAAAGAGAGATCCTTGTTTGTCCAGATTGAGTGGAGGACCCATTCTTGAGGAACATATAAAATAATGGGCGTGAATCTCCCATGTAGACATGTATATCTGCTCATCCCATTGATTTAAAACTTCCCTGTACAATTCTATGCTTCTAAGACTTTAAATGCCCGAATCGTTCAATTTCTTTCTTTTCTGTTGAGATGTTGTGATTAAGGGGTCTTCCGGGGTCCTCTGTGGGCCATTGAAGACTATTTCTCAGAGAGACTTAACTATGGTCAGGGACCAGGGTCCTTCTTGTGTTTAAGATCCTCCGGGGGCTTTGGCTCCCATACAAGTGTTGAGAATAGTCCACTTAGTTAGGACGCTACTTCTAAGATAGACGGGTCGCTACGAACCCTTGTTTCCTCCTCAATAGTCATTACTGGCACATAAATACTGCCAACAGAATAGACATCAATATCAATAGGAAGACCCCCATTTGTATGGAAAAGAAAAAGTGAATCAAACAAATATAAAGGTAGGGATTAAAAGTTCCTTGCTGCAACAAATATGTATCTTTTCTCTTTGACTGGGCATTCATCAAAAGGCGTTTCGATTCAATTGAGGAGGCAGGAGTACTAAGCAATTAAGTATCGACACATCCGACCTACCAAATTGCTACCCAACATGCTCTCTAATGGTTGTAATTGTTCAGGTTCTTTCTTGTGCTAGTAACTCCATTTAACTTAAAACTGTACTTCAGAAAAATAGTAAAATCCGCAAGAGCATGAACTTGAACCACTCCAACTCTCGTCACTCACCAGTAATCTCCACAGGAGCAAGACCCCCGCTCGAAGTGGTGAAACCGGTTAGAGTCCCTCACCACGATCTCCCTCCCTTCAATCGCCGACAGCATCTTTATCACCGTGTGGCAGTCGCCGCACACTCTCAGGTTCTTCACGATCTGGAGCGGAGTACCCTTGGGAGTGGCCAGCAGCCCGAAAGCGATTGCCAGCCTCTCGCTGTGCTGGGCCAGCGTCGCCTCCTTGTGTTCCTCTTCCATGTCCCGGAGCACAAACTCCGTGTTGGCCCGATACCCTTCCTCCTGCAGTCGAGCCATCATTTCCTTCACCTTCGCGTGTATCCTGTCTGCCCACGGATGCAACTTATCTGAGGCCAAGAAAGAATGCACCTTGTTCTTCACCTGAATCCAACTGATCCCGGCTTCCTTCTTCACCTTCCTCTCATCCATTAGCCTTCTAATTTCGTCTCTCTGTCCCCATTTCCCCGCAGCGGCATATATATTGGACAGGAGCACATAGGCAGAAGAATCTTGAGGGTCCATTTTTATCAGTCTCTCCGCGGCAACCTCCCCGAGCTCGACATTACGGTGCACGCGACAGGCCCCTAGCAGGGTTCGCCACACTGTACCGCCTGCTGGGAACGGCATACCCTTTATGAGATTCATGGCTCCTTGTAAGCGTCCCGCTCGACTATAGAGATCAACCATACACGCATAATGCTCCATAGTTGGGCTGATTCGGTGGTCCTTGACCATCGAGCTGAAGTACCTCTCGCCGTCCTCTACTAGCCCCGTACGAGTGCAAGCCACGATCACACCTAAGAAGCTGATCCCGTCCAGCTCCAACCCTTGGGCTTCCATTTCCTTGAATATCTTGATAGCCTTCTTTCCGTAGCCGTGTTGAGCGTAACCGGAGACCATGGAGTTCCACGACACCAGGTCCCTCACTGTCTGCCTGTCGAACACTCTCTGAGCGCTCTCTATACTCCCCTTTTTCGAATACATCGTCACGAGAGCGCTGCTCACGCAAATGGCATCCTGGTAGCGGGACTTGATCGACAACACGTGGAACTGCTTCCCTTGGTCGGACGCAGCGCTAGGTCCCGCACAAGCGTTGATGGCGCTGGAAAAGGTGAACTCGTTGGGCTCCACTCCGCCCCTCGCCATTTCCCTGAACAGCTGGACTGCTCCTTCTGCGTCGCCCGACTGGGCGTAGCCAGCCAGCATCGCAGACCATGCGACGATGTCCTTGCGATCGATCCTCCTGAAGACCGAGAGAGCTTCGTGGTTGTGTCCGAGCTCGGCATAGGCTGCAAGAAGCGCAGTGCCAACCGCAGCGGCGTGGTTGTACTTTTTCTTGATAGTTTGACAGTGGATCTCGAAAGGCGAGATGGGGCAAGGGGATGCTGTTAACATAGTCGAATAAGTGAAGTCATTTGGTTCAACATCGCCATCTCTTGTCATTTTGATAAAGAGACTAGCTGCTCGATCGGATTCGCCACTCTGTATGAAACCGCCAATCATCGCGGTCCATGAAACTACATTCCGAGCTTCTGGAACCGTCGAAAACAATCGAAATGCATCCACCATCTCGTTGCTCTTGGTATAAACCACCAAGAGAGCGGTCGATACTCTACAATCTAACCCGAAACCTTCCTTTATAACGCAGCAATGGAGCTGCCGAGCAACACGGAGCTCTTTCAAGTTAGCGCACAGTTTGATCGCGGTGACAAAGCTCAGCTGTGTCGCCTTATGGCCACAAGTTCTCATCCGGTACAAGAGGTCGAGTGCGTCGGCATCGTACTCGTTGAGAATCAGCCCGGCTATCATTGCGTTCCAAGAGACCGCATCTCTGATACTCCCCATGCTCATAAAAACTGACTTCGCTTCTCGAATCAGCCTACACTTGGAGTACATATTGATAAGGGAGTTCGAAACGAAGGTTGCGGACTCGTATCCGCGCTTTACCAGCTGGCAATGGGCTCTCCTTCCAAACATGCTATCGCCGAGGCCTGCCGCGGCGGTCAGCACGGTGGCGTAGCTGAACATGTTCGGCCTAACTCCTTGGAGCTGCATTTTAGAAAAGAGTTCCAGCACGGACTCCACGAGGCCGTTCTGGTTGTAGCCAGTGAGCAGCGAGGTCCAGGTGACCACGTTCCTCTCCAGAAGCCGGTCGAACACTCTCTTGCCGTCGTCTACATTGCAGCACTTCATGTACATGTCGATAAGGGAAGCGCCGACGCCGATGGCAGCGTCGAGTTTGGACTTGATGCATAGGCAGTGGAGCTGCTTGCCGAGGTTCTGGTTCGAGAGGGATGCCGAGACCTTGAGAGAGGAGCAGAGGGTGGAGTCGTCGACAGGATGTCCGGATCGATGGGCTCGAAAGAGGAGGTTCAGAGGTTCTTGTACTTGGTGGGGAATTCTGTCGAGCAGTTGGTGCGGGTTTTGAAATGTATGCAAGTTTGCTCTGAGCTTTGAAATGGGCCTGGGAATCATTGATCTGGCGGGAAGGCAAAGTTCGGACCGGTGGTGAGTTTGTTTGCCAATTTGGGAGAAACCTGATTGGTTTGGTATGCCTTATTATCCTAATAATAATAGCCTTTAACTAAAAATATAAATTAATCCTTTTCTTCCATGCAACTTCATAATCCTAACACATTCACAACATACAACCTCCACATGCACTTATCCTCCTCGATCACCACCACATACAATTGTGACTATAGCAGTCAAATTAGGAATCAGGGAGGGCTGGCTCTAGGATAAATCTGACAAGCCATCGGATTTAGATAATCTCCCTTGGTTAGGGCAACCTCCTTGGTCCCTAAATTTACACCTCTCCGTCAATTGAGTCCAAGAGGTCTACCCAACTCCTTCATGTCAATTGAACTAGTAACCTTCCATGTCCAAAATTTGTGTTTCTACTGGAAAACCCTCGAGTAGCTCATGAGTCAGGAGTGGACCTCAGAATCTGAGCTCCATGCCGCCGTCAAAACACCATAGATTTTTTTTTTCTAGAGTTAATATCAGTTAAACATTTTATAGCTTTCAGCTTGCTATAATTTTATTTTGATATCTTTTTCCGAAGTCAACAACAACGGACAACCAAAATTATGTTCGGCTAGGACAACCCAAACTCCTGAGCCGGCCCTGAGTCGAATCACCATCTTGGAGAAAGACATCTTACAAAAAAAGGATTATGATCAGATTGACGACTTAATCCTAAGATGAGACAACGTATACATGGAATCATATCAAGGCTCTAAGGTTTTATTGTTTTTGGAATTAATTGTGCATACCTAGCTAAGAGGTCACATACATAGAGTCAGTACAAGAGTTTGGGAGACTTTTCATTATTTTTGTGATTCAACCAATATCCATGTGCACTTGATTACTGTTAGTGCCGGGGAACAATTTTTCGATGGAAAACTGAGAAGATGAAACAATTGTAAAAACAATGTTCCAACGCAACACTTCTAGGAAGGTTGCGCAAGTTTAACGAAGATCTAAGATGATCTCGTTACAGCAGCATATGATATTACGAGAATCTAAAAAGATTTCGTAATCCACAGCAGCGAAGAAGATGACAGGCGATAGATGGATGAATATCATGCTGGGGTGAATGATCACCGCTGCTCAAAGCTATATTCGCCCCACACGAATAGCTTCCAGGAACCAGCAAGTTCGTCGAATAACTTTGGAACACTTCTGCTCTTCTGACTCCTCGGATCGTACACGGACTCGGGCTCATGGGCTCATGAGGCGTAATGTGGCGTTTTGTTGGCGCACTTTGCACTTAGCACGTCAGCATCATCGCTAGGTGCATAGTGCGCTTAAGTTGCGCTCGTTACGCGAGCCACTTGCGCGACCAGGCGCGCGGCCAGGTTGAGCAGGCCAGGTTGTGCGGCCAGGTGCGCTGCTAGGTTGCGCGACCAGGTGCGCTGCAGGTTGCGCGACCCAGGTTACGCGACCAGGTGCGCGCCTAGTTGCGCCCACAAGTGCGCGCCCAGTGGCGTGCCCAGTTGCGGGCACAGGTGCGCGCTCAGTTGCGCGGGTGGCGCAGGGTACACAAGGTGCACAAGTGGCTCAGTGCACGTTCAGCGCGTGGTGTACAAGGCGCGTGGGGTGCGCGAGGTGCGCAACTTGCTACCGATCGTGCCTGTGCATGATCTGAACGGTTACTGCACGTTCGGAGTGGTTATTACCACGTCCCGAATGTTGTGCTAACCAGGCAGTTGCTACTCGGGCCTATAAAAGGTCTCTTCTCTCTTACAGGCAAAAATATAGAGCATATACAGAGAGTTACGAAAGTTTACAAGCGTTTCTTAACACTAGTAAACAGAGGCTGTGAGAGAGAAGAGAAGCTTTTCCTACAGTAAGAAGACTATTGCCAGAGACATATGAGAGTCTCTGGAGAAACTGTACAAAGAAGACAAAAATAGGAGCAAGATATTTGTGGTTGAAAAATATCACAAATGGCTCTTTGAGGACGAGAAGTCCATGCTGCCGCAAGTGAATGAATTTCTGAAGCTGCGATAGAAGCTGAAAGACGAGGCGATGCCCCTCCCCGACAAGTTTGTTGTTGGAGGGATTGTCTCGAAGCTCTCCGCTGGGTGGAGCAAGTTCTATGCAAACATGCATAGGAAAAAGCTTGAGATCAGCCTTGAAGATCTCTTGCAGGAAATCTATGTTGAGGACCAGATGCGGGCTCAACTAAAGGTGGATGCACTGTCCAAACAATTGGCTAACGCCAATCTGGTTCATACCAAGTAACCAAGGGGAAAGCATGCGGCTTCCCACATCAAAAAGAAGGACCCTGACAATCTGAAAGTCAAGGGAACTTCGTTCAAGCAAAAGAAGCCAAAGTCCCATTTGGCTTGTTTCAAGTGTGGCAAGAAGGGCCACTTCAAGAATAAATGCAAAGCAAAGACCAAGCAATCAGAGCAAGGAGAGCCTAGTAACGTATCTATGATCACTGACGTTGTTGCTATGATTGCGCAGGTTGATGCGGTAGGGACTGACTCTGACTGGTGGGTAGACACCGGAGCCACCTGCCATGTCTGCTCCAGCAAGGAGTGGTTTACCACCTACACACCTACTTCTGAAGTAGTTTTGGTGGCAAACCAGGTACAAGCTGAAGTGCTCGGGATCAGGACGGTAGTGTTGAAGCTGACTTCTGGGAAGTCTCTGACGCTTCAAGGTGTGAAGCATGTACCTGCTATTGCCAAGAACTTGATCTTGGGAGGCCTACTCTGTAATACAGGCCTCAGGATGGACATCAATGCTGGCCAGATGATGATGTCTATCAAGGGAACATATTTCGGGAAAGCTTTTTATACCGAAGGAATGTTCAAAATTCAGCTTGTAAATCAGTCCAATATTATTAATGCAATTACTCCTTCTGCTTATACTTTTGAGTTGTGGCATAATAGACTCGGGCATATTCATTGTAAACGAATAAACAGAATGTCTAGTCTAGGGCTTATCTCCAAGTGTGGTGGTAAAGTAGAGAAATGCGAAGTTTGTGCTCAAACAAAGATCACAAGGAAACCCTTTCCTCGGGTTAATCGAAGTACAGATCTTCTGGAGTTGGTACACTCCGATATCTGTGACTTCAAATAGTTCTCTACAAAGGCCGGGATGAAGTATTTCATAACCTTCATCGATGACTTCTCTAAGTATGCGTTCGTCTACTTGCTGAAGGCTAAAGATGAAGCATTCGAGAAGTTCAAGGAGTTCAAAGCCGAAGCTGAGCGGCAGACTGGACAACAACTGAAAAAAAATAAGAAGTGATCGAGGTGGGGAGTACAGGTCTCATGAATTCGCATCGTTCTGCAAAGAACATAGAATTGTCAATAAAACTACGGCTCCTTACTCTCCTCAATCAAATGGAGTAGCAGAGAGGAAGAACAGAACGTTAACAGAAATGATTAACTCAATGCTATTGACTGTGGGTCTTCCTAAGTGCTACTGGAGAGAAGCTGCATTGATGGCCACTTTTATTTTAAATAGAGTGCCTCATGCAACTTCAGACGTTACTCCTCATGAACTCTGGTTCAAGGTCAGACCTAACTTGAATGTCATTCGAGTGTGGGGGTGTCTGGCATATGTCAAGCTTCTAGATCTGAAGATTCAGAAGGTTGGGATAAGGACTACTAAGACGATCTTCTTGGGGTATGCCGAGAAGAGTGATGCTCGGAGATTTTTTGATATTGAGTCAAATCATATCATCGAATCTCGCGACGTAGAATATTTTGAAGACAAATTTGCAAGGAACAAGAATATTGTTCTTGCGGATGTACCGGAGAACAATGAGGGTGCGCAGGAAACTGAAGTTTTCAATGAAGATGTGGTCCAAGAAGATGTTGTTGAAACAAAAATTGAACCAGAACTGAAGAACCAATAGGCAACTCTAGAGGGGGGTGAATAGAGTTTATGATAATAATGTCCAATTAAAAATTAAACTCCTTCACCAACAGAAAATAATCAGAGTAAATGCAAAAATAGTAAAGAGCAAGAAAGTATACGCAAACACAGCCGATTTTAACCTGGTTTCCCTCGTGGAGGACTAGTCCAGGCCTGAGAACTCTAGCTCAGGATTAAATTTACTATTTGTGAAATAGTAGTTACATCCCGTGCCTTTTCTTCAGAAGAGCACGTCAACTTCTTACAGAGATCGCAGTGGCGATGCTTGGAATTTTTCAAGCGACTTGTTGAACTCTTGTACAAACTCCTAACTGAAAAGTACTGAGCACCTTGAGGCTTAGGGAGCTTGTGGCTAGTAGATGAGAAGGGTATGGCTTGTATAAGGCTTTAAAGAGAAGAGAAGAGAAGATTGGATGAATGAAAATGAAAGAATTCATGGCCTATTTATAGGATAACATACAGGCAGAATTCGGCCAGAATTCTGGTTGGAACATTCAAAAATTTGGCCGTTGGACAACTTGCATCCAGCCAACCCTAAAAATTAGGGTCCTGGAATTTAGGAGGCAGAGTTCGGCCCGAACTCTATGTGGAGGCAGAGTTCGGCCCGAACTCTGTCTCCAGAGCACAGAATAGGTCCAATGGGCCAATGGGCTATTTGGATGTTTGGTGGGGCTTTTGGTTTGAGGTATAGGTATAGTCTAAGTCTCAGAATGCTCAGCACAGCTCAGTTTACATAAGTCTAGACTCAAATAAAGTATAAAATACATACTCAAATTGTGAAGTATTGCAGGTGCGAGCTGTCGTCTGGCTTGTACCGAATTCAGTCTTCATATGTCGTATTAAATATTACAAGTATCATGTTGCCAATTGTATCAATATATGGTTGACTGTGATTTTGTGTCAACAATCTCTCCCATATTAATAATTGATAAAATGATATTTGTATATTCAATATTCATACCTGGACACATTAAAAAAAAATAGTAGCGTAGCTCCCCCGTAATAAGTGCAGAGCTTAGCAATAGCTCCCCCGTAAATATTGCATGTTGTCCTGATAACAATATTCTTTTCCAAAAGCACAGATACACAAAGCCAGATATAATATAAATATATCAAAATATTTCTCCCCCTTTTGTCAGTTAGCAAACAACCAGAATAATGAATGGCAAGCACACCAAAAATTAAGAATGATAAACTGCATAAAACTGAAAAACTGCATAATAGAATGTCTCCAAGAGTCACATAATGAGTTCTAGTACAACCAAAGTGCAGAAATAAAAGACAACTACATCAACTAAAAATGCAGAAAAGCAGAAACTATGATCCTCAGCAGCAGCAGCAAAGAGAACGCCATATCCATCATCGAGCTCGTGAAGGCCCACCGTCGTCGGATGGATCAGTGAATGAACGACGAGGGTCTACGAAGGCCGCATCCGGATCTAGGTACCGAATAACCCAAGGGTCATCGATACGGTATCCATCGCGAGCAGGGTCCCGCTCCATGGGAATAGACATAGAAGGATGCCGGGACATCGAGTATCGAATATCGTACAGTGAGTTGCTAATGGCACTCATCTGCAAGGTAGTCCAGTAGTCAAGCTGAGTCCAGCGATCATCCTCTAAGGTGAATCAATCGTGGAGCATAGTCTGGAGTGACTCAAGAGTAGCAGGAGGAGGAGGAGGATCCTGTCCATGAGAAGGGGCATCGGGCTCATCGTCAGAGTGCTCGGACACAACAGGTAAGCCAACTGCAACCTGAAGCCGCTGTGCCTTAGAGAGGAAGGCAGGGGCAGTAGGAACTGGCACTCATCAAGAGGTACACGAAAAGCACGAAAGAGCATAGGAAGATATAGAGCATAAACCAAGGATCTTAGTTTCTTCCTAGCGTTAATCATCCAGTCCATCATGGTACGTGGAAGATTAAAAGGAACATGAAAGTGGAGGTGATACAAAGCAGAGATCTCAAAGTATGTAACCTCATCGGTCGATCCTACTTTGGGCAGAATCGTGTTAAAGACGATCCGATGAAGTTCATAAAAGTAAGGATTGAAAAACTTGGCGAGAAGCTTACGCGGGCGTGTGTTAGGGGGACACAAGTCGTCCTTAAAGCTTTCTAGGGATGACCCATCGGGAAATAGAAACTTTCGAGCTTCAACAAGTTTTTTCCATGAGTTTGGCTCCGGGAGTTCAAGGTGTTCGGCCAAGTCGAAATCATCAAAAGAAATATCAATGCCCACAACCCTTGAAAAGATATGTGTATCATTGTGAGTAAGGTTGCAGTAGAACATTTGTATGGCATTGAGATATATAACCGAATTGGTAGTGACAAGTTCATCAAGACAAAGATCATGAAAAAGGGAATCATATTGAGAAAATATAGTGAAATTTATAGGGTAACCCGCATACACCAAACGTGACCGAAAATCACTAAACCACTAATTGGAAGCATCAAGTGATACGAATATCCAGTCATCATACGTGTTGGGGTCGAGTGGACGAGGTGGGTTGAACAACGGGTGAATGGGTTGTTGATTGGATTGTTCAACGGGTGGTTCAACACGAGGAGGAGCATTCGAAGAGGATGCACCCTCGGTTCGAAGTCTCTTCCCCCTATTGAACAACTTGGGAGCCATGAAATAATAATAGAGAAAATTGAAGAATTGTAGATGAAGAGAAGTGGGGAAGTATACCTCAATTTGATGATGAAAGATGAAGGAAAATGGTGAGAGAATCCTTCTCCTTGAGTTTTGAGAAGAATGATGCTCTAGGAAGGAAGAACTAGGGTTAGGGTTTGGAGAAAAATAGTTTTGAGAAGTTTGGAAGTTGGCAATGGAGGAGAGAGAAGAGGAGAACCCGATTTTTAGTGTAAGGGTTCGAATGGTCGGAGCAAATGTGGACCATTGGATCACAAACTGATCAGCGGTTGAGGCTGTTTGCGGTTCTGGAACAGCCAGACCGAATTCGGCCCGAACTCTGGGTAAGGCAGAGTTCGGTCCGAATTCTGGTTTATGGTACCAGAATAGAAATCAGGCTGGAAAAGAGTTTGATCAAGTAAGAGAGAAAAAAATAAGAGAGAAAATGATCAAAAATAATAAGTGGATGCAAGGCAGTGAGAAAAATCAATAAAAAAAATTGTAACGCTGAATCATAGTGAAGTTTGAAAGTTTGAATTAAAGCATGTGATAAATAAAAGTAGACCATGTAATAAACAAGGAAGTATGCCACAATTCAATATTTTGAAGCTGCCATGGGGTAGCTGCAGGGGCCGGATCCCAGCTAGCGGTAGTCCTGAGGACTAGTGCACCGTGTCGCTTAGGCTTTTACGCCTTGTTGTCAGAAGGACCCTTTCGGCTTGTACCCATAGCAAGTTCATCATAAAGAATCAAGACATAATCGATATTTACGTAGGTTACTTTAATGAATAACAGCTTCATCCAAAATTCCTAGTTCACGACAAAGAAAGTTAAAACACTCTTCGGATAGAGGTTTGGTAAAGAAATCTGCTAGCTGATGATCGGTGTCAACAAATTCTAAGTTAATAGTGCCATTTTGCTGATGATCACGCAAAAAGTGATGACGTATTTCAATGTACTTCGTGCGTGAATGACATATAGGGTTCTTAGTGAGATTTATAGGACTAGTATTGTTACAAAATATAGGAATGTGCATAAAAAATAAATTATAGTCTTCAAGGGTTTGCTTCATCCACAGAATTTGTGCACAACAACGACCAGCTGCAATATATTCGGCTTCTGTTGTGGATAGTGCGACAGAATTCTGCTTCTTGCTAAACCAAGAGACTAGAGCCTTTCCTAATAAATGACACGTGCCGCTCGTACTTTTACGGTCGACCTTGCATCCGACAAAATCAGCATCAGAGTAACCAATGAGGTCAAATGATGTTGACTTGGGATACCATAGGCCCACTGTAACCGTACCTTTAAGGTATCGAAAGATACGCTTAATAGCAGTCATGTGTGATTCCTTAGGATTAGCTTGATATCTAGCACACAGGCAAACGCTAAACATAATATCAGGGCGACTAGCAGTTAAATAAAGTAGACTGCCTATCATACCTCGATACTTACGTTGATCCACAGGTTTGCCGTTTTCATCTGGTTCTAGTTTAGTTGTAGTAGCCATTGGAGTGCTGATTGGTTTGACGTTGTCAAGGTCAAATTTCTTCAGCATGTCCTTTGTATACTTTGACTGACAGATGAAAGTTCTATTTGATATTTGTTTGACTTGCAGTCCAAGAAAGTAGTTGAGCTCCCCCATCATGCTCATCTCAAACTCGGTCTGCATACACTTGGAAAAATCTTGACAGAGAGTTTCATCAGTAGAACCAAATATAATATCATCTACGTAAATTTGTACTAATAGAATAGTGCCTTTGAAAGATTTTATAAAAAGTGTAGTGTCAACTTTCCCTTTTGAAAAACCTTTTTCAAGCAAGAAATTGCTTAGCCGTTCATACCAAGCTCTAGGGGCTTGTTTGAGGCCATATAGCGCTTTCTTGAGCTTGAAAACATGTTCGAGAAATTTATGATTTTCAAATCTAGGGGGTTATTTTACAAAAACTTCCTCCTTAATAAATTCATTCAAGAAAGCACTTTTAACATCCATTTGAAACAATTTGAAATTTTGAAAGTTAGCAAATGCGCAAAGCATCCAAATGGATTCCAATCTTACAACATGAGCATACGTTTCATCATAGTCGATACCTTCCTCTTGGTTGTATCCTTGAGCTACTAGACGAGCTTTGTTGCGTGTAACTGAACCATCTTCATTTACTTTGTTTCGAAAAACCCATTTAGTACCAATAATCGAGTGATTTACCGGCCTAGGAACAAGTTTCCAAACTTGGCTCCTCTCGAATTGGTTAAGTTCTTCTTGCATGGCAGAAATCCAAAATTTATCATTAAAAGCTTCTACAATGTTTTTCGGCTCAATTTGTGAAATGAAGGCAGTACTAGCAATGGAGTCTCTTATTGATGATCTAGTACTTACTCCACGTGAAACATCACCTATAACCAAATTTTCTGGATGTGACGGCTTGAAAGAAAATTTCTTTGGCAAGCTCTCCAGAGAATTGGTTTCAGTGGTTGTGTTCATTGGAGTAGAAGTTGATGGCTCAACATCATCATCAAGAGTAGCTGCTGCACTGTTATCCTCATCGAAAGTCACATTTGTAGACTCTTCCACAATTAATGAGCGTTTGTTGAACACTCTATATCCCTTGCTCTTGGCCGCATAGACAAGGAATATACCATCGTCAGCTTTGGCATCAAATTTGCCTAAGTTGTCTTTGGTGTTAAGGATAAAACATCAACAACCAAAAACTCAAAAATATGAAACATTTGGAGTTCTTCCAAACCAAAGCTCATAGGGTGTTTTCTTCGTAATAGGACGAATAAGCACCCTATTTAAAATATGGCACGCTGTACTGACAGCTTCAGCCCAAAAATATTTCGGAAGAGAGAATTTATTTAACATGACTCTGGCCATATCGCCAAGAGTCCTATTCTTCCGCTCCACAACACCATTTTGTTGAGGAGTTCTTGGACAAGAAAACTCATAATTAGAACCATTTAAATCGCAAAACTTTTCAAAATCACTATTTTCGAATTTGCCTCCATGATCACTTCGGATTCGAGTAATCATGTAGCCTTTTTCGTTTTGAACTTTTTTAGCAAATATTTTGAAAACAAAAATGGCATCACTTTTATTTGTAAGAAAGAAAATCCAAGTAAATCTAGAAAAGTCATCAACTATAACAAAGGCGTAGAGTTTTCCACCAAGACTGGCTACTCTACTAGAGCCAAATAAATTCATATAAAGTAATTGCAATGGTCTAGTAGTACTTACAGAGTTTAGGGAATAAAATGAGGACTTGGTTGCCTTATTCAATTCACATTCGGCACATACCGTGTCCTTTTTGAATGTGATGTCGGGCAAACCTCTGACTAGCTTCTTGGTCGATAGTCTGGATATAGTATCCATATTGGCATGACCAAGACGCTAGTGCCACAGTAATCTTTCATCCTTGTGAGGATAGAGACATCTTCATGCACTGTTAGTATCTCTAGATAGATAGAAAATATAAATATTATCCTCTCTTATCCCTTCAAAAGCAATGTCTCCTGTTGACCTATCATAAATAAAGCATTTATTTTGTCCAACGTTAATATCATACCCATAATCAGCAAGATGACTTATGCTGAGCAGGTTATGCTTTAACTCGGTCACTAGGCAGACATCTTTTATTACAGGAGAAGGAGGATGACCTATAGTACCATTACCAATGATATACCCTTTAAGGTTGTTGCCGAAGGATACATACCCTTCCCTATTCATCGATAGTGATGCAAAAAGATTTGCGTCTCCCGTCATATGTCGCGAGCATCCACTATCGAGAATCCACTAACTCTCAGTTGAGGAGGGAAGGTCCACCTACATCAAGAGTAGATGTGACCTTTGGTACCCAAGTTCTTCAGGTCCTGAAAAGTTAGTTTTCGGCAACCATGCATATATGTTTCTATCTACTAATCTCTTAACTCTACATTGTGGTGAAATGTGTCCATGTAGTCCACAATAAGTACAAATAGCATTCCTATTTATGTTAGGAGCATGTTGATGATGTCTATATGTAGAGTGATGTGGAGTAGCATGGTGATGATGTCTATATGTAGAGTGATATGGAGTATGATGATAATGTCTATATCCATAAGTAGTATGATGGTGATTTTGTTTTTGTGCAACATAGTGATGATTGTGTCTATGTGTAGCAAGGTGATTCTGTGTCATATGAGAATTATTTCTACGTGCATGTGGTTTGTGTGCTTTATGAAAGTGGGTGTACATATAAGCATGATTGCGTGCTGCAGGTGGATGACGTGGTTGACCCCTAAATTTCTACTACTATTTTTTTATTAAATTTGGTACTGATTTAAAATTTTGTATTGTACGTCGCGTAGTCGTATTTTACGTCGTGCACAAAATTTTATTTTCGAATTTGCTCGACGAGTGCGAATATGTGCGAGCGTACATATTTTTAAAAAATATTTTTTTCTATTTTTTTATATAGTTTCAAAATAATATACATAATAATTATTTTGTTATCATTCTAAAATTCCCAAGTTTGTTATTTTATTTATAAAGCCTTTCATTTATACAGTTATAATAATAAATAATTTTTCCTATAAAATGGTATATTAGAAAAGTATATATTTGTAAATATTATTTGTGCATACCTATATTTTTCGTAATTATTTATTAGTTTATTTTAATTAATAATGTAATTTTTGAAATTATTATTATTAGTATTTTTGGAAAAATATATTTTGAAATTATTGTGGCAATTTAAATCGTGATTTGAATTTATGGATTTATTTAAATAGTTAAATATTTAAAATTTGATTTATCCCATTCGATTTAAACTAAAAATTTAATTGGATTTAAATTGGATTTAACTTGAATTTGGATTTGATTATGGATTTAAATTAATAGATGAATTATCTATTTTCGGGTTTAAAATATTCCTAATCCTATCCAAATGGGAATTCCCACATCCTATAAATAGGCAGGTACTCCTCCATTATTTTTCCACAAGCCATAATTGTTCCACAAATATTTCCACCAAGTGTACATGCATCGTGTCGGTGACCATATTCCTTTCCATTAATTTTTCTATTACAATTACAGTCTCCGTCGTGTCTGACAACCCCGGACACGACGCACCCCTATCCCGCAAGCCCCGACTCTCTTCCGCACATCCCTAAACCCTATTTTTCCCGCCTGGGCATCCCGATGCTTCCCCTTCCCTCGACCCAACTTCTACACCACAACCACCATCCGTCCACCTCGTCGTTCACCTCTGCCGCACCCATGGTCAGCAACATCACCCCAACACCACCGCCACCCATCGACACCACCATCACGACAACCACCCGAGCTACATCAACCCCAGCAACCCACCGTCCCAACTGTCCTACTCCTACTCTGATCCCGTCCCCGCTCGTATCCACCTCCCTGTCTCTAACCCATCGACACCCGCCGTCACCACAACCATCCCACAGCCATCGCCACCACAACCCAAACCCCCATCGTCGCCCCCATAACGGAATCGGCCACCCGTCAACCCAACAGCGGCAATACCCAAACCAAAGCAAAACCACCAATCCCGGCCATCGTCGGACCGGCACCCATATCAAAACCCGAAAGAAACCCTAAAAACCATACCTGTCGTGCACCGAGCTGGCCCAGCGCCGACGAACGCCGAAACCTTCCTACCTCCGCCCAGCCGAGCCCCGGCTAAACCGCCCCTAGCCGCGTCGAGCAGTCCGCGAGACACCACCCTCGTCAGGCCACTCCGACGTCGGCGACCACCCACCGGTGAACCCCTCTCGCTGGTAAGACCCGAACCCCCTCCGGCGCAGCGCCTCACCATCCGCCGCCCGCGTCACCTGAGCACCACGCACGCCTCCGTCGTCTACCGATCTTCTCCGACCGCCGGACCACCGATCCGCCCCCTCTTCTCCCCGTACCCTCTTCTCCGACTCCACCTCGAGCAGCCCTGACCCTCCGCTCTCCGACCAGAGCCCGATCCCGCTCCGCCACTCTCTCTCCCACTCGTTTTCTAAAACCTCATTCTCTCCCTCTCCCTGACTTTAATGGCCACTTTAATTCCTTATGTCACTTAGTATATTTTTTATGTTTTCTTTTATTTTTGAGTTCTCTTGTCACTTAGTATATTTTTTATGTTTTCTTTTATTTTGAGTTCTCTGGATGAACAAGGGATAAGTATGAATATATTTTATAGGTTATTTTCTTATTTTGTATTGCTAATGCTGTGTAATATGTGATGATTACTGTTAGGAAATATTTATTAGGATAGTATAGCATTTCAAAACAATATATATATATATTTATGTACATATCCTTGAAATTATTATACTATTTTTAGTTTAATCTATATTTACATTAAGAATGTCTGTTAATAAAATAGTAGGTATTTTTTTGAATTTACTATTATCATTATTATTACTATTATCATTATTTTGTGGTTTTGATAATATGATCTGTATTTTAGCAATTATACAAATAATTCTTAGCTAAATTCAAAGTTAAGTTTTTAACACTACAATATCCTTCTTAATTTATATAAATAAGTTTAGCTTGGTCTAAAAAGATTTAACGTTTTTAAATATTATTCTAGGATATATTTTAATAAATGAAATATAGTTTCTACCAAAAATCATGTTTTACAACCTTATAGTTTTTTTTTCTTTTCTTTTCTTCCTAAAAACGACTTTCGACTTTTGAAGATTTTTAAAACATATTTTGACAAATAAATTATACTTTCAAGTATCATGAAATAATTTCCAAAAATCGTATATATATTTATTTTTATCCATTTATCTTTGATTTTTCTTAATTATTCCTATACTCTCTTAAATTCAAGCCTACCTTATGTTAAACCCAACTAATTTGACCCTTCTGGACCCAATGGAATCGCCCGTGCCACCACCCGAGGTCACCTTGCATAGTTGTTGCACGAAGTTGCAGTTCGTGCCACCTTGATCATCGCAGCACACTAGGCATCCTACCAGGCAAGACACCTTGCCATTTGCTGTTTAATTATTTTAGCTCATATTTCATGCATTACTTATTTTCTTTATGCAAAATAAACTGTAATACATAGCATAACCTGTTAGAACATACTGTTCATTTATATTTCCTGCTATGTATTGTTTTTCTTACACATTAAACCTAGATTTAAGGGACCACCTTTGTGTGTTGCATTCATGGCCTTGACACGTTGTACCACGAAGTTGTGTGTCGCATGTAGAATACGAACGTGCGTGATTGGCTGGCCACCAGTACGTACAAGCCGTGCGATAGGAATAACTGCTAATAGAGGTTGCATGCTAGTTTGACTTAGCGGTTATAGAGGTTTACTGCTGTGGATACAACATAGTAGGCATTGGGCGGGGAGGACAATTCCTTAGCGTATGGGCTTCGATGCACTTTTTTTTGTGACCCGGACTCTCCGCTGGAGATACGGGGTTGATGACCCATGATTACTGACGACCACTGACGATTCTGCGGAACGTCATGCTCTTACTGATGGAGCCTCTGGTGCCCCAAGGGGGGACTACGTCGATCCTATTTAGCCAGGGCCCATGCGTGGGAAGGATTGTTCTTAACTATATTTCACTTAGAACGGTTAGGCACCTTTATCTGTTAGGTACGAGTACTTTTGGTTTGGGTACTTGTATCTGACCATGGCTTGGAACAATAACTTGTCGCGGATTAGTTTGTCACATCTTGTCCTTGTTTGGTTGTAGGTGTGACTTACTACTTCGATGAGAAGGTATTGAACCTTGTTGGGGTCCGATACCATATTGGATTCATGGCATGGGAAGATACGTCACCGTGAATTAGTTTACCATCTCCTGTCCTTGTTTGGTTGGGGGGATGGTACGCTCGTTCAATAGGTGTGTATTGGACCATGTTATAAATTCAATTGACTTATTCATTTGAGCAATATTTATTCAGTTTATTGGCATGATATTATGTGTCTTGTTACGTCCCTCTGAGGACCTGGTTATCTCTCCAGGTGTGTGCTATTGTCTTTCGCAGGTGCTCTAGCTCTAGCCGTGATTATCGCTATTTTCTTCGAGGATGATTGCACTTGGATCGTCTTCGCTTCGCTCGCCAAAAACTTATTTCTTTTCTCATGTATTTTTCATTTACTTGTTGGTAGTGGATTTGTCTCCGCCCAACATATTGTATCAAGATAATTCATTATCATTATATGATATCTTATATTCTTGTGGATGAGATTAGTTATGGTTCTACTGCATTTTACAGCTTATGTATTCATATGAGGGTTCCATATATTGGAGTATACTTCGTATGAATACAGCTGGCATGTCTACGTTCCTAGTCCTACGTATTTTGGGACTGGGGCGTTACATGTTTTTGTGGTGGCCCATGCAGGTCAAGATAAATTGTTTGGTTACTTTACCGTACCAAGCAAGCCTGCGAATAGGATTAGAAGTCTAGGATCTCATCCACATACTTGACCTCTTTCCTTGATTCCATATTCGAACTACCGTTCGACTCATCAATTGCATCTTGCTTGATTCCTCCTATCATTATTCTTATCTTCCCTTCGTGCTTATTAGAGAGTGACCCTACTAGTTGGATGTCCCAAAATACCCTTAGCTTAATTCTTTTAAGTTGGGTAGAACACCCCACGACCCAACACACTCTTGACCATTAAGGAGAATATAAATAGTATGATCTAGACCATAGAGACTAGAGAAATTTAACCCATTTGGTCAACCAAGCCTTGGTCAATAAAACCGTAGAATGATTGTATAGGAATAAACAAGACTTAGATTCTTATGACTCTTAGACTATTCATAATTGTTTTATTCACCCACCATCGTGCCTATATTTTTACTATCTAGACTAATGATGCTAATGTAGCCTAGTTTTTGCAAGCTTATTCTTTTATCGAGCTTGATCATGACATGTTTTATTGGGTGCGCACCCACTAACACATTGTCTAATCAGAACCGGCGCATGATGGTCTAATCAACCTAGTGCACTTTGGTTCGCTTTTATCTATCGTCCTACATGGATGGGGACATAGCTAAACTTGCCCTCTAGAGTTCCATCCGCGACTGCCTTGACAATTCTTTTAAAATTCTTTTCGGTCGTCTTTGAACCATGTATTCGTATTCGATAATAATGTCTTTTGAACTCCTTATTGCTTTCGCCTTCACTTATCTTAGAAGGACGAAATCATTATACTAGAACTTTCTCTAGCCTATCTACCGATTATGACCATTATCACTCAACATTGCTATATCTTCATCCTAACTCCACGTCCTCATTCTCGGCCCTATATTTCCTACCATGACCTCTAATCGCTTATTTTAGGAATAAGCCTAATTCGCTCTCTTAAATCGTAACCCTCATTCATTACCCGTGACCATACCGTATTATTTTTCTATATCGCGATTTCTTACGGCATAATTACGTTATCGATTGTTCCCCACCGATACCCCATCGTGTCTTCTCACCCCCTACGAATTCTTAATTTCGAGGACAAAATTCTTTTAAGTTGGGTAGGATGTAAAACCCCTAAATTTCTACTATTATTTTTTTTATTAAATTTGGTACTGATTTAAAATTTTGTATTGTACGTCGCGTAGTCGTATTTTACGTCGCACACAAAATTTTATTTTCGAATTTGCTCGACGAGTGCGAATATGTGCGAGCGTACATAATTTTGAAAAATATTTTTTTTATATAGTTTCAAAATAATATACATAATAATTATTTTGTTATCGTTCCAAAATTCCCAAGTTTGTTATTTTATTTATAAAGCCTTTCATTTATACAGTTATAATAATAAATAAATTTCCTATAAAATGGTATATTAGAAAAGTATATATTTGTAAATATTATTTGTGCATACCTATATTTTTCGTAATTATTTATTAGTTTATTTTAATTAATAATATAATTTTTGAAATTATTATTATTAGTATTTTTGGAAAAATATATTTCAAAATTATTGTGGCGATTTAAATCGTGATTTCAATTTATGGATTTATTTAAATAGTTAAATATTTAAAATTTGATTTATCCCATTCGATTTAAACTAAAAATTTAATTGGATTTAAATTGGATTTAATTTGAATTTGGATTTGATTATGGATTTAAATTAATAGATGAATTATCTATTTGTGGGTTTAAAATATTCCTAATCCTATCCAAATGGGAATTTCCACTTCCTATAAATAGGCAGGTACTCCATTATTTTTCACAAGCCATAATTGTTCCACAAATATTTCCACCAAGTGTACGTGCATCGTGTCGGTGACCATTTCCTTCATTAACTTTTCTATTACAATTACAGTCTCCGTCGTGTCCGACAACCCCGGACACGACGCACCCTATCCCGCAAGCCCTGTCTCTCTTCCGCACATCCCTAAACCCTATTTTTCCCACCTGGGCATCCCGACGCTTCCCCTTCCCTCGACCCAACTTCTACACCACAACCACCATCCGTCCACCTCGTCGTTCACCTCTGCCGCACCCATGGTCAGCAACATCACCCCAACACCACCGCCACCCATCGACACCACCATCACGACAACCACCAAAGCCGCGTCAACCCCAGCAACCCACCGTCCCAAATGTCCTACTCCTACTCCGATCCCGTCCCCGTTCGTATCC
>JANAVB010037284.1:55000-81364 GCA_029216955.1 Iris pallida | reverse complement strand
AACCCTAAGAATTTGAAAGTGGAGGAAAGAAGAGTTATACCTTCTCAAGGATCAAGTATGTTGTAGAGGACGTGATTCTTGTACGAATCCAAATTTTGGATGGATTTTTCCACATAGATTGGATAAAAAAGAGTGGAGAAGAGCTAGGGTTTGGGGGGACCTTCGGCTGCTGCTACTGCTGTGATGATGTAATTGGAGAGATGGAAAGGAGGAGGTCTGGGTCTGACTTAAAAACTTACAGCACCAACAGAACTCTGGCCGAATTCGGACCGAACTCGGGCCGAATTCGCCTAGTGTTCTCCTGGGTTTTAAAAACAATTATGGGCCACATCCTTTTCATCAACTCTTTCAAATATTTAATTCAAAGTTTAGTAATTTTAAACTTCAAATAATATAATGAATATTATTTTATAAATTAACTTTGGTTACTCAGCGTCTATTTCAGATTAGTTGTAGGAGTACTGTCTCATATAATGGGAGTTCACAGGGGAAAACTTAAGTACCGCTTCGCTTCAACCATATAGTAGTGGTGATAGACAGACTCTTTGTAGGCTTGTCTCAAAATAGTTATTTAGTATTGATAAATTAATTAATAAAACAAAATTAATTAATATTATTGACATCTAAAATATCTAAGTCTCGACGTAAATAATCAAAACGATCTTCCGCTAGAGGTTTTGTGAAAATGTCAGCCAATTAATTCTGTGTGCCTATGTATACAAGGTCTATATCTCCATTTGTTGATGATCTCTAAGAAAATGATGTCGAATCTCGATACGCCTAGTACGAGAATGACATACTGGATTCTTAATCAAATTAATAGAACTAGTGTTTTCACAGAAAATTGGTATGTGTGTGAAATGTAATCCAAAGTCTTCTAAAGTTTGCTTCATCCACAAAATTTGTGTAAACGTCCTGCGGCGATATACTCAGCCTCAGTTGTTGATAATGCGACAAAATTTTGCTTCTTGCTAAACCAAGAGACTAGGACTTTTCCTAGGAATTGACATGTGCTGCTGGTACTTTTTCTATCCACTTTACATCTGACAAAATCAGCATCAGAATAACCGGTTAGGTCAAACAACGTGGTTTTAGGATACCATAAGCTGACAGAAGAAGTGCCTTTAAGGTATCGGAAGATACGCTTAACTGCTTATAGATGTAATTCCTTAGGATTGGCTTGAAAACGTGCACACAAGCAAACACTAAACATAATGTCGGGTCGACTAGCAGTTAAGTACAGTAAGGTACCGATCATACCTCGATACTTACGTATGTCGACGGGTTTTCCTTGTTTATCAATATCAAGCTTGGTTGAAGTCGCCATTGGAGTGCTAAGTGGTTTGACTGCTTCTAAGTCGAACTTTTTTAATAAATCTTTTGTGTACTTTGCTTGATTTATGAACGTCCCATTGTTGGTTTGTTTGATTTGCAGTCCAAGAAAGAATTTCAGCTCTCCCATTATGCTTATCTCAAACTCATTCTGCATACACTTTAAAAATTCTTAACAAAGAGATTCATCAGGGGATCCAAAAATAATATTATCTACATAGATTTTAATCAAAAGAAGATTGTTATTCAAAGATTTAATAAACAGTATAGTGTCAACCTTTTCCTTTGAAAAGCTGTAACTCTATTCCTCATATTTTAGAATAAAAATAAATAAATATTTTAGTTCATTGTGCAAATGCATTAATATTGTAATCTAGGTTTTTGTTAAAGAATATTTTGTATTTTTTCTTTTGAATAGTTATTAAATTTTTCTTTAACTTATCGGGCCAGCTTAAGTTTGGATTTGGGCTGAATAACCCAGCCCATTATAACTCGTTCATTTTATTTCAATCTCTCTCTCTGTTTTATTTAGAGGAAGACCCCTGAGCTGAGTTTTTAAATTCAAAATACTTTCTTCTAACTAACTTTCACAATAGCACACTGCTACTCTTCCGCCAATTCGATTTCAACGGCCTATAAAACCCAGAGATCCCCATAATTTTTCCAATCTCATTTTCCTCGAGCACACTCTTTCTTCTCCTTTTCTTCCCAAAGACTTTGGTGATGGCAATGGCGGTGGGAGCAGCTGTCCACTGAAGAACGGCGCCTGACCGATCTAATTCACGGCGACGACATTCCTCATCAGATCAACATGATCTCCGACGATCGAAAGTAAGTATAGGTTGATTCTTTCATTGATCCGATCGGTTGTGTTTCCAATACTTGATCACAATTTTGTGTTCAGTTCTTAAATCGACTGAGGGATCAATCAAGTTCTTCGTGCGGTGGGGAAGACAATCTACTTGTGTCATCAATCAACAATTCGAGTAAGTCTAGATCCCTTTCCTTTTGATTTTGATTTGAAAATTAGTGTTAGAATCTGTGTTTTTGGCATGGTCGGGTTACAGAGGCTTTTCTTCTATTTTGATTATAGGAACGATTGGCTGAATTTATGATTTGAGCGTTGAGTTAAGATTTGAAGGATTTGTGTTTTTGGATCGAATTGTGAGTATGAATGTTGTGTTTGAATTTGTTTCCAAAATTTTGGTTCAAACAAATTCAAATAGTAATGACATCCTATCTAAACTCTGATGCGTCGAAATTGTTTGATGAAATGTCTGAACAGAGTTCACTACTCTCAAATCAATCTCTGGAACACAATTTGACTCGTCTTAGCAGTACAATTGGAGATCTACCCTTCTCTACAGGTATACATTATTCTCGCATTCCAATTTTGTTCCAGTTTAGAATTTAACCTGTTGGTTAGGAATCGAGAAGAGTGGTAACATGTTCCTGTTTGGGAAGGATCTTTTATCTAAGCTCAATTTGAGTTAAGTATGGATTGACAGTGGAGTAGAGTACTTATTTGAAATCATTCCAGTTCAGTGATGCCATAACTGAGATGTTGTTTCAAATTGATCACTGAGATCTCAAATGATATCTTGATGACATTTGGATGATAATTAGATGTCTTTAACTCTTCACTTATGATTTTTTTCTTGCTCGATTCCTTTAGAGTGTTCCTAATGTCAGTTTCATTTTGGTTTTCCTAAGCTCATTAAACATTACTTGATGACTGATTTTAAAATCTGAGAATGTGGAGTATCAACTTCTACTCTGGTTGGGGTTGCTAATAATTTAGAATATGGACTGTTGGGTGTATAGGTTCAGCCAGGTGATACCTGATAGGTCGTTGCTGAGTCAATGCCAGGTTTAACCTTATCTTATGATGCTTTGTTCTTTTAAAGTCATGTTGTGAGTAGTTGAACTGAGAGAGAGTTAAGGTTCAGTCACTTATTGATGTCAGGTTAATCCCTGATTATTTACCTGTGAGGGAATGAATGCTTTACTAGAATAACAACTGCATGAATGTTTTATTGGCTGTGCTACCAGGAAGTAAACCTATTAAATATAAATGTCTATTAGGAATCAGTAACCTGTTATAGCTGACTGGTGCATACTGAGTACTTGGGAGGCTCAGACATCACTGATTTGGATGGTGGTGTGGACTGGTTCTTCACAAACTGTGTAATTCCTTCTAGTTTAGTCTTGAAGTTTTCCCTATAGATGACTGAGATCAATTTCTGAAGTAATGAGTGTTCCCAATTTGTTTCCCTGAAATTGATAGGTCTTAGACTTGTGTGAACTTGATTTTAGTTCAATGGCACTTTGACTTTTTAAGGATCAGACATGTTGAGGTCTAGCTTCCAATAAAGGATTAGCTGACATCTTAAAGATGGATCATCTCCTAATCGATATTGGACACATGAAGAATAGTAGTAGTATTTCCTAATACAGAGAGTGGTTCCCATAACCTGTAGCTTAAGGTTAAGGTAAATTCTCTTTACATTTAACCTATAGCTGCTATTATCTGAAGGATTATATATAGATATATTTGGCTTAGGAAGTTTGGCAAGGGCTAGTTGGAAGTATAAGTCAAGGTTGCATGTTTAGTGGTTTTAATGTCTGAATACCAGTAATTGATTACCTGCCACCTATTAAGATGTACCTGTGTAGTTTTTTGGTTATCCTGAGATTTTGGGACTTGTGTTGCCTTTGTTTAGAGTGATATAGCTGAACCAATCTGTTAAAGAATAGCTAGTACTCTCTTAGGCTACAGCATTATGGTTGTTTTGGAAGTTAACTAAACTATGCAAGAGGAAGGACTGACTAGTGAAGCAGGGGACTAGTCAGTGAGGTAAGAGAAAAATGGTAAATAGTATGTTTGTGTTAGGCTTGGATTAGGACAGTGAATTCTTTTTAGCTACTGTCATAAGGTTTTATGTTTTGGATCCTGAGATTCAATACCAGTACATTATTATGGAAATTCCTTAATCATATGCATCCTAGTTTAATATAACTGTTGACCTCTCCTTTTAAGTTGTGGATACCTTAAAGATTACCAAGGAATTGTTATGAATAATTTTGATTAACTACATTGCTAATAGGATAAATGAAATCACTATTATTTTTTCCCATTTAGTGTTAAAATACTTGATAAGAAAATTAGAACTAATTTAAATATTAATCAACTTGTATCAAATTATTTAAATACAGGAAGACATCTAGCTCCGATCTTCACCCGTACTTTCCTGGAGCAAGGCAAGTACACTCTATGGTCTTGTACATTTCATTATATTATATGTTTCCTTGTTGACACACTGTGACACGACATGTTTTTCTGGTACTCATGTTCGTTGTTCTTATTACTTGTACCTGGGGAGGGGAAATATACTATTTATGTGACCAAACCTAAGAAACAACTCAGGTGTGTTTAGCTTAGGCCCCGCATCGTGCACGCGGGCCCTAAGCCGTACCATTCATGTACTTTCATGTGTTTACCCCTAGCCGGTCACATACTTAGTTATATTTCAAATATTGTGCACACATGTTCAGGAGATATATCTTGTACTTAGTTCTTGTGATTCCTGAGATACCATTTTCTTTCATGTTCTTACATACCATGTTCTTTCATGTGCTTATACACCATGTTCTTTCTTGTGTTTTACATACCATGTTCCCTTGTACTTTCATATCATGATGTTTTGTTCATTACCTAGAACTGTACTTTGCTCCACTCCTGAATAGGATATGTTGCAGGTGAGTTGGAGGCCCTTTGCGACACATATTATAGCCGAGAGCCAGTAGATGCAGGAGAGCCAGCTGGAGTTGCGCTTGACTTAGAGGTTACAGAAGCCTAGAGCTTTACCATTGTACTTTACATTTTCCTTGTATTTGAGACTAGTAGACTCTATCTTTCATTTTGCTGGAATGTAATAAATTTTGAGACTTGTACTTTACTCTGGATTTGGGATACATTTATAGATGCTGTGATTTTATACTTATTCATGATTATCTGGTTAGATTTCCCTATATTGGTATAGCTTACTTCGTCGTGTCTAACGACGAAGGCTGGGCGTGTCCGACTCGTGTCCGATTATTCGGGAGCGGGTCGTGACAAAAGCCGTTGTCAAGTAGAAAAGAGATTAGACGATCGTACCAAGCACGAGGGGCTTGTTTCAAACCGTATAAGGCTTTCTTCAACTTGAAAACATAATCAGGATTTTTGAAATCAGTAAAACCTGGAGGTTGAGCTACATAAACTTCTTCTTTTATATAACCATTCAAAAATGCACTTTTAACATCCATTTGAAACAATTTAAAATTATGAAAACATGCAAATGCACATAACATGCGAATGGATTCTAATCTTACAACTGGGGCATAAGTCTCATCGTAGTCGACACCTTCTTCTTGATTGTATACTTGAGCTACGAGTCGAGCCTTATTACGAGTTACTAAACCATTCTCGTTCTGTTTGTTTCAGAATACCCAATGGGCCAATGACCGGATGATTAATGGGCTTGGGAACAAGTTCCCAAACTTGATTCCGTTCGAATTGGTTTAATTCCTCTTACATAGCATCTAACCAAAAATTATTACTACATGCTTCTTCAATGTTTTTGGGTTCAAGCTGTGAAATAAAAGCAACACAGGAAGCTTTATTTTTATTAAAGGAACGAGTACTTATACCCTTGGTAATCTCACCAATTACCAAGTCCTTTGGATGATCTGCCAAGATTTTCATCTCCTTTGGCGTATCCTCAGGATTGTCGGTTTCAGCTTCTTTGCTTGAAGACTCAGATGGTGCTTGGTGTCAAGGTTCTGCATCTTTGTGGGAAGGTTTTGCAGTAGCTGTACTTGGTGTACTCACGTCATCATTATCGTCATCGACTGAATGTTGATTTAGTTCATCAAACTTGATATTAATTGATTCTTCGATGATCATGGTTCTCTTATTGAAGACTCTGTACCCTTTGCTCTTTGTCGCATAACCTAAAAAGATACCTTCATCGGCATTTTCATCAAATTTACTCAGGTTGTCTTCAGTAATAAGAAAAAAGCATTTACAACCAAATATCTTAAAATATGAAACAGTAGGTGTTCTATCAAACCATAACTCATAGGGAGTCTTCTTCGATATAGGTCGAATTAGAACCCTATTGAGAATAAACATGCTGTATTGACAGCTTCAGCCCAAAAGTATTTAGGTAGACTAAACTGGTTCAATATTACTCTAGCCATTTCAGATAGAGTTCTATTCATATATTCTACAACTCCATTTTGTTGTAGAGTCCTAGGGCAGGAAAACTCATACAAATAACCATATGTGTTATAGAATTGCTTGAACTCTGCATTCTCAAATTTGCCGCCATGATCACTACGAATGCGAGTAATCATGAAACCTTTTTCATTTTGTACTTTCTTGCAAAAGGTGACGAATTCTGACAAAGCATCGTTCTTGCGTGCAAGAAAATATACCCATGTGTATTTAGAGAAATCATCTAAATGGCAAATACATATAACTTACCACCTAGATTAGCAATTCTACTAGGTCCAAATAAATCCATATGCAATAATTGTAGAGGTCTAGTGGTACTTACAGCGTTCTTGGATTTAAAGACGGATCGGGTAGCTTTGTTCTTTTCACATTCGCTATATACCGTATCCTTCTTGAAAGATATGTCCGGTAAGCCATTTACCAACTTCTTTGTGGATAGTTTTGAAATTGTGTCCATATTTGCATGACGAGTCTCATATGCCATAGTTGACTCTTAATGCTCTTGGCCATCAAGCATCTACCTGCTTAGCATCTTCTAACAAATAGAAAAATATATGTTGTCTTCCCTGATACCTTCAAAAATAGTACTGCCAGTTGAGCTATCAACTATAGTATTTGTCTTTGACGAAGTTAATGCCATAACCATGATCAGCTAAACGGCTTATGCTAAGCAGATTATGTTTTAACTCGGTAACTAGAAAAACATCTTTAATCACAGGATAGGGAGCCTTACCATTGTCACCAATACCGATTTTGTACCTTCTTAAATTATTATCGAAGGAGACGTATCCTTCTTTATTCTTCTTCGACAGTGTTGCGAATAATGATGCATCACCGGTCATGTGTCATGAGCAACTACTGTCGAGGATCCATTTGCTTCTAGCATGTGAAGGGCGTCCCACCTACAAAATAGTTTGCAGATGAAACTCTTAGTACCCATTTCTTGTAGGGTCCTGACATGTTAGTCTTTGGTATCCATGCATAAACATTTAAATCTACTAATTTTTTGATTCTACATGCAGAGGATATATGACCAATGAGGCCACAATAATGACATTTTGCATGTTGGGTGTTGAAAGTTGTGTGAGGTGCATGATTGGTTGGTTTTGGTTTTTTAGTATAGAAAGATGCATGCCTATTAGTCTTCTTGGACAGTGGTTTGGTATGGTTTGGTCTGACAGTATTTGGTTTGGGTGTGTTCCGATGATTCGATAATTGACACGTGTTAGAATAGGAAGCAGCAACTTCAGGCCATTTTCCTAAACTAATTTCCAACTTTTTGGAGGTGTCATATAATCTAGTATAGTCAGATGTAAGTATTTTCATTCTGACTTGTGTATACTGGAGATTCTTTCTCTCCTTATATAGGTCTTCCTTTAGCTGGATGATAGTTTGGTCTTTTTCATAGGATAACTTGGTAGTCTCGTGTAACAACAGCTTAATAGAAGAAAGCTCACCAGACTCAATTAAAGAAACATTATTTCTAACATCAGCTAGTTGGTCGGTAAGTCTTCCTATCTCACCTTTGTACTCTTTAATTACCTTCTTAGAGGTTTTATATTTACTATACAGTTTTCTGTAGTCATTTAACAGGTCACTGAAAGCCTCTCATAGTTGCTCAAATATAAAATCATCATAGGGATCAAACAGAGGATTAGTGGTTACCTGATCGTAAGCCATCAAGCATACATTTGCAGCGTCATCTGATTGTTCGCCTCCTGAGTTGCTGGCTTCGCCCTCATGACATATGCTTGTATTGGCGTACTTCCTTGATGTAGATCTCTTCAGGTAGCCTTCGTCATATTTGCTGCTTTTTTTGTTGATGATGATGCTGTTGGACAGTCTTTCTTCATATGTCCTTTTTTCTTACATCCGTAGCAAATAGGATCTTCCACGTTGTTGTTGTTGTTGTTGTATTTTGTTTTTCTGTTGAATCTCATGAACTTCTTGAATTTTCTTACCAGAAGAGCTTGATCTTCAGAGTTAGAGTCGCTGTCGTCAGAATCATCTTCGACGGTTCTTCTATGTTGACCCTTGAAAGTGATCGACTTCTCTGACTTCTCCTTTGGTGTAGCATCTTCAAAGTCTTAAAGTTCCAACTCCTGAGTGAGTAGCTTACCCATGAGTGTTTCTAGAGACATTGTTGAGAGGTTGTTTTCTTCAATGATTGTTGTAGCCTTTGGAATTCAGTTCTTTGTGAGAGCTCGTAGAAGTTTGCGAATCTTCTCATGGTTACTATATTCCTTGCCTAATGAAGACAAAGGATTTACAATATCCAAGAATCTCATAAACATCTGAGTGACGGATTCATTTGGCTTCATCTTGAACGCCTCGTACTCTTGAGTAAGTCTGCTGATCATTGACTCCTTGACTTGCTTTGTTCCTTCGTGGGTTACTTCGAGATGTTTCCATACTTCATTCGATGTTGTGCAAGTTGACACCCTGTTAAACTCAGTTCTGTCTAAAGCACAAAATAAAGCGTTAATAGCACGTGCGTCAAGACTGGCCTTTTTTTTTCATCAACAATAATACATGGGGTTTATCAACTAAAACTCTCTCAACAGTAATACGAGGAGGCTTTTTGTAGCCATCAATAACTATAGACAATAAGTCAAAATCAAGAGATTTAAAAAAAAAAACTCATCCGTGTTTTCCAATAAGTGTATTTTGTGCCGTCAAACAGTGGAGGTCTATTTGTGGCTTGGCCTTCACTTATGAATTTCACAGTTGCCATGGTTCGCGTCGCATGGAAGCATCACTCGCCAGGAGAGTCTACTTGGGAGCGCGAGGACGATATTCAGAATCGCTACAATTGTTTGACAACCATGGTATGTCTTACACATATTAAATCCTCAATTAGTTCTTGCACCCTTTGCATTGCATTCGACCACCTATCCTAACTTAATTTCGAGGACGAAATTTTTAAAAAGTTGGAAAGGATGTAAAATCCCCTAAATTTTGGTATATTTAAATTAATTTTTTTAATTTGATATTTTTAGGCATGTATACAAATATTTGTGAGTGTATGTTAATAGTAACAAAAATAAATGTTAGTAACAATAATAATAGCATTATTGTTAATAATATAAATGAATATATATTACTGTGTGTATATTTATATATACATAGAAATTTGAGTACGTGTATATTTATATATATGCATTATAAATTCATTATGCAAATAATAAGGAAAATGAAAATGTGTACTGTAGCAAATGCTACAGTACATATGCTAAGTCGTACCCATTCTCCTCTGTAGCCGTAGGCTACATTGCCAGCGGGTCCCCGAGATAGCCCACCATCTCACGAGTGCCCAAGAAGCAAGTTTGAGTTCACACGAACTTATACTGCTCAGCAGTATATATAGCATATATTGTCGATTGGTCGAAACCCTAAACCCCCATATCTCTTCGATCCTCTCGAACCCATACACCAGAGCGCCCCCGACCTTTCCCCGGACCCCGGCGAACCACCCAGGGGGCCTGCGACCACCACCATTGACCAGAGCTTCGCCAGCCACCCGTCCCGACCGAGAACGATCCTCTCTGTTCTTCGTTCAGCAACCGAGGTACCCACTTCTCGATCTAAGTTCTTCCTATCTATTACATCGTTGTAGATTCTACGAGTTCCTACGTAAGGCCTATACAACCCCCTACAAACATCTTTTTATAGATTGAACGGAGCCCCATTAGCTTCTTCGTGAAATCGACGAAAAATCATTGAGAAACTGCCCCAAAGGCAGATCATAAAAACTGTAGGAACCCCTGTTTCGACTTCAATTTTGCACAACCTATTAATTATTTCTAGGAAATTTCTGAACATATTTTTAGAACACCTATAGGAATACCAACCCCATCTTTTAGAATAATTTATAATGCCCTACATGCTAATATTTATGATGTTAAAGTTTGAGAAAAACCTGTTTTTGAAAAAACAAATTTTAGAAAAAATAATCGATACGGCGTGCGCCCCGACAAACCGGGCGACGTGGTCACACGCTATATGCATTGAAAGGCACATATGGACGTTGCCGACGTGTGGGAACTGACGGAACTCAGTTTCGTCGTGTATGCGCGACGAAATCGGTCCGTATCCGTCATGGTACCCCCGTATCGCCAATTTGTAAACTTTGCCCTAACTTCATGTACAGTCGTCAAATCGAGACAAAACTTGCACCAACAGGTCCGAATCAAAATTTTGGTCCTGTGTGCCAAGTTTGGTTCGATTCTGAGAAGGTCGAATCGGAACCCCTTTTTGGCGGGCCTACGACCCACTCAAACGGGCGAAATTGTACACGGCTCATCAGAATCCAAAACTGGACATACCGTTGAGTTCCTCTCCTCAAACTGAATCCGTAGACGTGTAGTATAATGACTTTAGAGACCATAGACTTTGGCACACGTTTCGGTGCGAAGCGGGCCCAACGGCGGATATCGTTTTGACCCGAAATTACGATTTTGCTCCTGTTCCAGAATTAGACTTTTGGACATGCATTTTCTAGGTATATTCTTCACCGAGATCATTTTTGATGTTTGTTTCAGCGCCTGGAGTCATCTGTGATTTGTGAGTTTTGGTGCTGACACTTGCTACTCTTGGATTGCCCTTCTCGTACCGCAGGCAAGTATACCTTGCCATAGATTTCTGATTGTGCGCATTTATTTTCAGCATACCTTATTATTGTATATTTATCTTTTGTTGTTTTTTGTTATATACTGTGCGTCCAAGTCACACTTGGGTGCAAGCGGCTAAATTTAGTCGTTAATTTATTTATGTCTTATTTGTATGTCGACCATGTGTCAGTTGACTACCCTATGAGTATGTGGGGTATTTTTATATCCCCTATGGCCTTGACACATGTGTATCATGTAATGAGTGAGTTCATATAGGACACGGACCTGCGTATTCGACTGGCCATCGATTTGTACGGGACGTACGACGGTTAGGAGGTTACTGCTACTAGTGTGTTGAGTTAGAAGCCGTAGCAGTTGTCAATTGGACAGGCTGTGGATACATCTTGGATAGGAGCATTTGGAGGGAGGGGACAGCTACTAGCGTAGGGTCTACATTTATTTTTTACACACTTTGGGGGCCGAGAGTGACTCGTATGAGTACTATTTTTGTCCTGGCCGATAGCATCTCGGATGAGCGCTACTTACTGCCACTCTTATTACTCTGCTGATCCTACAGCCCCTGCGTAGAATGTTGTCCTCAAATTGCATTTCACATAGACGGTTAGGAGATCCTGTAGAGTCATAGTTGCATATTTTTATACATTCAATTACTTGGCATGTTTTTTGTATCTTGTTACGTCCCTCTGAGGACCTGGTGATCTCTCCAGGATTAGACGAGCAGGACTATCCCGAGGAGTACGGTGCCGTATTGGATCCATCACACATCGGTGACGAGGCATCTCCTGCCCATACTTAGTTTTATTCTTTAGTATCTGAGACCATGTACTGGACATTTTTATCATCTTTCATGCTGTTTGAGGATGTTGGACTCCATTTAGTTGAGACTATTTTTCCATAGCTATTTGGGTGGGGATGTCCACCCGGCTATATTTTGATATCATCATTTATCTTATTTAGTGGACTTATTATATTCTCTGTTTTAAGCTGTGGACGAGATTTAGTTATATTATTGTGGCTTATCATATATCATTATTACAGCTTATGTACCAATACGGGGATACCATATATTGGTGTATTCCTTGTATACGTGCAGCTGGCATGCTGACGTACTTAGTCCTACGTATTATGGGACTGGGCGTTACAACAATCCGCAACTGAAGGGAGACCAAGTTCAAAATCCAACGTTCACATAACGTTCACTAACCGAACTCTAGCCGAACTCTGGCTGAACTCGGGCCGAGTTCTGTCAGGGTTGGTCAGGGATATTTTAAAAAGATTTTTGGCTTTTTGAAATCCTTCAGAAGTTTTTTGTAAATAAGGGATATTTTTCAAAAAAACATAGGTCATTTTTGAAAATGATTTTGGATAGCCTATTTGACAGCACGACTCTGTGTACAATGTATTCCTAGACTCAATAAAAGTAAAATTATATTGCATAAAGAAATATAGTCTCGAGTGGCAATCATAGCTTCGGTCTTGAACTGAGTAGATATCCAATCTTTGATCAGTGTCCAAGTGTCCAAAACGCCTTTGAGTAAACATCCGTATATCAAGACAGAGTTTGATCAATTATTAAAATCAGGTTTGACGATGCCCAATGGGCCAACAATGCCTAGTTACTAACAAGATGCAGTTGAGATATTCCCGTAGTCATAAGCCCTGCAGACTATCCAGGTTATCCAGGCAAGGTTACAAGAGTTTATCAAGAATTAAGAGAAGTATTAGGTGACTTCGAGTGCAACACATGATAGTATGCTGGAATTGCACCCTACTCGTCAGTAGGCTACAAGTCCACAGGTGTGGCTGGGATAACAGGATCGCCTATAACTGTAAAATCTCTCTAAATGAACTACTTGATCAATTTAGTCATTAACCTAGTCCGATTCATTATGAATCCTTGACCGTGGTAACCAGGAATCTTTATCCTAGACATTATGCAAGGCGAGACAGATAGCTTGTACAGGCACAATCAACCACAGAGTCAAGACCAGAGTTACATTTAGCAAGTCAGGGATGGCTATCGCAATATCAATCAAGATTACACATATCAGGTAAGGTTTACTTGTCATGTTAAGAGTACTTGTCAAGAGGGCGCCTCGACGGGCCACTATCAAGATTATTAAGATAGGATCAAGTTCTCATGTCCAAGCAAGTTACTAGCTCATATTACAAAGTTGCCAAGTCTGGTCGTCGCAATTTAGGTCAAGTATAAAAATCATGCAAAGAAGATCGAGGACTATGATTGAAACTATTGGTCGCATATGAACTCCAGTTAAGGTGAAACAAGAAGATTCTTGAAGCCAAGACGAAGATCTACAACTTTCACGCTTTGAGTTTTACGAGATTCTAGCTACAAAATAGGACAAACGGGAAAAAACAATCATTTAGAATTATTTGCGCAAGGGTGCACTGCGCGCAGGCAAAACTGCACACGGCACAGGATCGCGCAAGCACGACGAACAGTCTGCACACTACATACAAAAAGTACTGCGTGTGCGAGCAAAATTGCCCATGGCATACGAATCGCACAAGAATGGCACGGGCGCACAGCCAACGAATCACACAGTGTGCCGGTGCACGGCACACATGGCACGGAGGTACGGCACGCGGGCGTGCGGCCAACAAATTACGTAGCGTGCGGTGCAAGGTGTGTATGGCACAGAGACACGACGTACGGGCGTACGGCCAACGAATCATGCAGTGTGCGAGTGCATGGCATGCATAGCACAGAGGCATGGTGCGCGGGCACACGCGGCATTATTCATCGTCCCGACAGCACCGAAGATGTATTAGAACTGATGAACACAAAAATGACATAACTTCGTCATACGAAGTCGAAATCAAGGAGTTTAAAGCCAAAATTGGGTAGAATTGAATTCCCCACAACATAGAACCATTTGTTTTCAAAAATAACAAAGTATAAGAGATCAAAACCAAAAAAAAGAAAACTACAAAATTAGATCTACAAAAAAATAACCATCAAAACCAAAATCTACATGTTCTAAAGAGGCTTAAAATCAAGCAAGGAAGACAATGGAACAACAAAATTTGAGATCCATCATGAAGCAAGTTGCACTTGCTTAGGGCTTGGTAGGTAGGAGGAGTAATGAAGAAGATGGAGAAATAAATGAGAAGTAAATGAGAACAGAGAGAGGAGTTGGTATATATACCAAGCCAACTTATCTCAACCTAACCCCAAACCAAACCAAACCATGCCAAGTTAACATGCCATGATAAACCAAGGTGAACCAAACCAAGTCAAGATTAAACCAAGACTAGGCTAAGAAAGACAAATCAAAACATGGGTCACCTGAAAAATGTCAGAAATTCATACACGTATACTGAAAATACGTATAATAGAAAATAGGAGTGATAACTGAACTCTGACACTCTGATGTCCAAGCAAATTGCACATCTTTATGGGTCAACTGCTTTAATGGTGCTAAAATCTGAGCAAAGTCTGATACAAATTGCCGGTAATAGCCTGCCAATCCTAAAAAACTGCGAACTTCTGCGATGTTGCTGGGTACTGGCCATGTCTCTGTAGCTACTATCTTGTGGGGTCCACTTCTACTCCACCTCTGGTGATTGTGACCTAAGTACGAAATACGATCAAGCCAAATTTGTACTTACCAAACTTCGCATACAACTGGTGCTCTTTGAGAATTTGAAGGACTACACGGTGATGCTGCTCATGATCTGCTTCATTCTTGCTATAGACTAAGATGTCGTCTATAAACACTATCACAAACTAATCCACATAAGGCATGAATATGCGATTCATGAGATCCATGAATACTGGCGCATTGGTCGCTCCGAATAGCATAACGAGAAACTCTAAATGTCCATATCTAGATCTGAATGTCGTCTTTGGGATGTCTTGCTCTCTTACTTTTATCTGATGGTACCCTGATCGAAAGTCAATCTTCAAGAATACTGCAGCTCCACTGAGTTGATCGAATAAGTCATCTATCATTGGTAGGGAATATTTGTTCTTAATTGTTACAGTATTCGAGGTACGATAATCAACACATAATCTTGACGTACCATCCTTCTTTTTCGTAAGAAGCATCAGGGTTCCCCAAGGTTATCCACTAGCATGAATGAATTTCTTGGTTCTGTGTTCTTCAATCATCTTGTACAGGATCTCCAATTCTGATGGTGCTATTCTGTAGACTCTCTCGATACTGGGGCCGTTCATGGGATCAAATCAGTGGTGAACTCTATCTCTTTCTCTGGTTTCATGCTTGGAAGCTCTTTAAGAAATACGTCAGAAATTTCTTCAATTACTCTGGGAAACTGAACTACTTCTGCTACTGCCATCCGCAAGATTGGTGGAGAAGGTTCTACTTCGTCTCTGGAAAATGAAAACTCTTCTTCGTCGGGAATACCAAAAATAATCCTGCCAACATGGCAGTCTATTCTTGCGTACTAATCCTTCAACCAATCCATTCATAGGATCACATTATAGTCGTCCATCAGGAATTCTATCAATCTAGCGGGAAACTCTCTACCGCTAACTACGATTCGATAGAAGAAAAAGACTCTATCTACTCCCACATTATCGTTACTAGTAAGTATATTGAGCCTTATTGATAATGACTCGAGCTCCAGTTCTATCAGTGTTGTGAATCGTGTAGACATAAATGAATGTGATGCCAAATCTAATACTGGTACTAGAAAAGAGTTGACGAGAATGGTACCTGCTACCACCTCACCTGATGCCAATTCTTCTGCCACGGTCAAAGCCATAGCTTGACTATGTCCTCTTGGTGCTGGTCCCTTCTGCTTGTGACACCTTTGCTTGTTCTGAATCTGAGCTTGGGTCTGAACATACTGTTGAGCCTGAGGCGATAACAGCCTCGAAAGCTGGTACTATTGCTGTTGTACTGGTGCTGGTTCACTTGAGGTGCTCCGCCCGGCTGATCGGAAGGACCAAGGACAATATCACTGAAGGAAATGACATAGGGAACAATAAGGAAGGACCAAAATAGATCAAGGATAAGAGCATATTATTATGTCAAAAATTAGGAAGATTAGAAGGCACGAGTATAGATCAAGGACGAATGCTGATTGAGACATCTATTTGGTAAAACCCTCACACATCTTGATTTATAAGACCTGCATGAGCCACCACTTAAACCGTGTTACGCCCCAAAACTTGAATACTGGAGAGCGGGGGACAGACACAACCAGCTACGTATATTGAAGTGTAACCCACCTTGCAACACGGTCACGGCTGTGTAGATGTATGAGGGTTTATCTACAAGCCAACATTCTCTTATGGTTAAGAACAAGCCTAGTGTTTCAATCTCAAGCAAGCAAATAATTGTTACAAGATGTTAGATCATCAGACATACAAAGCAAGGCATCCCAAACATTACATATTCAGGTGATCATGAAGCTAGTCATACAAAATACGAGATTAGCAAGAGTTAAGTCAAACATGATCAACCCTGGGATTTGTTAATCATGTTACAGCCCTTAGGAGGACAGAAATAAAGTTTCAACATGAGCTAACATGTGCTCGACGACTAAATGCCTCAAAAGAATAAGTTACATTAGAGTGAAAGAGCAAAATAAGAAAACCACTCGTTGCCACGGTTATGCCTGGTGTTCACCATCTGGCTAAAAGGCAGGTAGATCCTCGGGTGCTACTGCAAAATCTGGCCATACAAAACCAGCTGGGTCAGACCCCAAAAAGAGCAAGTGCCACAAGGGAGGCTCCACTTAGGAACTAAAACCAGCATAAATGAATAGAAGAACTGATAAAAGAACATAATTAAATAACACAAAAGACATGATTTAAAGAATATACTAGCTTGTATTAAGAAAATAAGAGGTGGAATATATTTCCCATGTTTATCACGAGATAATCATTCAGACACGGCCAATCAAGTCCTACGGCTTACTAACATTAGCTTACTAGGGTTATCACAGGCCTAGTTACTAACAAGATGTAATGAGATGTTCCCGCAGTCATAAGCCCTGCAGACTATCCAGGTTATCCAGGCGAGGTTACAAGAGTTACAAGATTACTGGTGTACTTTAGTACTTATATTCAAGAAGTGTAACACATGATAGTGTGCTGGAAATGTGCCGTACTCGTCGGCAGGCTACAAGTCCACAGGTGTGGCCGGGATAACGGGATCGCCTGTAACTAAAAAATCTCTTTATATGAACTACTTAATCAATCTAGTCATCAGCCTAGTCAGATTCATTATGAATCCCTGACCGTGGAAACCAGGAATCCATGTCATAGACATGATGCAAGACGAGACAGATAGCTTTGTAAGGCACAATCAACCATGGAGTCGAGGCAATAGTTACACTAGCAAGACAAGAATAGTTGTCGCAACAACAATTAAGATTATACATATCATGTCAGGTTTACTTGTCATGTCAAGAGTACTTGTCAGAAGTTCACCTCGACGGGTGTAACTACCACTTTTCTAGAATAAGAGTATTTTGGTAATTGTGTAATTCTTTTAAATTACTTTATTAATATTTTTAATTGTTGCTTTTTGTGATAGTGGTTCTTTTGGTTTAACCTTAGGTAACAATGTTTAGAGACTAACCATGATTAGAAGACTTAATTATCATTTAGATTTGAATTTTGAGATTAAATCCCAATTGGAAACTTCTTAAATTCATTTCAGGATTTTTAATATATTGCTTTTTGGGCTTTTTGCTAAAAGGCTTTAATTTGACTTAAGTTAAGTGGCCTGGTGACTTAACCCTAACCCTAATTCCAGCACATAGTCGTCCAAACACAGACCCCCCTATAACATATCACAGAGCCTCAAGCATCCATTATAAACCCTAATTTTTCCACCTTCCTCAAAGTAGCCTATTTTCTCATCTCTCATCCGATTTGGACCAAATGAATTGTGTTGCAATCATTGAGAGGAGAGGAAGTTGCTGGAGGGTTGATAGCAAGGAATTGGAGGCTTTGGACCATAGAAAATTGGTGTCGAGGCGTTTGGAGGCTTTTTGCATTGAGATTTCGACTCTCAATAGGTAAATCCTTTTAAACTCCTTTAAATCCTAATTTTCTTCATAGAAGCATGCATCTAGGTACCCTAGACCTGTAGATGTAGTTTGGTTAGATTTTGTGTTCGTTTGATATATGTATTGGATGCGTGTCGGTGTATGTTAACATGTGCTTCATGAAATGTCTCTTAGAAATAAAAGTTGTATTTTTTAAAACTAATTTCATATACTTGTATCCCTATACGAGGGGATTCCAAAATATATTTTTTGTTATTTTTGATACTGTTTTCGTGTCCAAACAGGACACGGGGACGTAGTACGAGGTCCAATGCACAGGCCGTGTACTGTCCTGCATCCTGAGTGTCATAACTCGATGGATATGACCCGATTTGGCGCAAAATTTTATGGACACGTAGGGGAAACCTCTAAAATTTCATGAAATTTTGTTGAGTGTACACGAAGATGTCTCACCTGCATTGATTCGGCTGACACCGTGCATGCGCGCACAGCCCTCCCCGACACGCTGTTCGTGTGATGTATGGAAACCACGTAGACACGTGTCAGGGTGTCAACTACCTAGAACTAGACCCCACCTAGCTATGTGCACGAGCATGAGGCCCATTCTATCATGTGTCATGTCCTAGACCCTTCGACATGGCCGCACGAGCCCTAACCGATCACAGTTTTTGACACTTCGAGTTGGGTTCTGACACGGGCTTTTGGACACGATTATAACACTTGGTTGGACACTGTAACACCCCCACATGTCGACACACATATGGGCCACCTTTTCTCCAATTTTCTGTGTGTATATACATGTATATATGTATGTATCGGAGTATGTATGTCTATGTGTGTGTGTATATATATATATATATATATATATATATAAGTTAATAGTTTTGTATATATATATCTTGCTATATTAATGTAAATATGTATGTTTGTATCAGTTTTCCTAGTTTTGGGTTCAGTTTTAGGATTTTGGGATATTCAGTAGATTCGATATTAGATTAGATGGATTTCGAGTATATATTTCATTTTTTTTAACAAACCGAACTTTTTTGATGTATCAGACGCAAAATGCTGAAGCCTATACAAGTAAGCCGCGAACGCGGAAGAAACAACAAAAGTTAAAAACTAAACCGAGCACCAGAGGGCGCTGCAGACGGGCTAACGCAAAGCCTGCCAAAACCGTTCCTCGGAGTGGGAGCAGCGGTTCCTGAGTTTAAGAATTTGACGGAGGGTTTCGTGGATCAGTTGTACCGCATTGTATTAGCGGTCTTTATACCTAAATTTGTTCTGGTTCTTCCAGAGGACCCAAATACCAGCGGTTGCAGCGATCTGATGATAATGGGAATTGCCCCAGTTGACAAGGAGATCGTTGAAGCCCCTGGGCCGATGCCTCTTCCTGTATCGACGAACAAGGTACGCCAAATCTGATCAGCAAGATCTCCGGAGAGCAGGATATGCTCAGCTGTTTCTGGTTTGTGGAAGGTGCAGCAGTGACAGCTGGATGCTAGGCTAAAGCCTAAGGTGGTTAGGGAGTCGTCGATCAGAAGCTTCCTGTACTGAGCTCTCAAGATCAGAAAAGACCAGTTGATGGGTATACATGTTTGCCAAAAGGGAGTGATCAAAGGGGACGGCACGCGTCCGCCCCTGACCTTGCGCCTGGCAGAGGCCATCGAGAATGAACCTTCGACGGTGGGGGCCCAAATTAGGGTGTCTGGGAGATCGTTGATCCGCACGTCCGCGACGACAATCTCGGTCGTTGCCTCCGTCCTGATCCACTCTCTGATGCGCTCCTATCTCCAACCCGAAGCGCTGCTCCATAGATCCCGGATCGTGTCGGGTGGGCATTTGGGAGACATGGCAGATCACATCACCAATCCATCGTTCGTGGCAAGACGACGAGGTTCCGTTGCCAAGCCGCAAGCGGATAAGGGGTTTAGCTAGCTGACGTCCATAAAGAATGCAATGCCAGGAAGCTGAAGAACAGTTGTTGGCCACTGCCGATGCTGGGTATGCGTATTGGGAGTATCTATCTTTCATGAACCGTGTCTAGATAGAGTTATGTGATCTAATCTTCCACCATAATTTTATGGAGCAAGCATCCACAATGTGTACTAATTTGATGAATCCGAGACCCCTTTCGTCCGTAGGTTTGGTCATCGTGTCCCAGCTGGCCCAGTGGTGCTTATCCTTACCATCTTGATGACCCCAGAAGAAGTTGGCGAAGAGAGTTTCCAGGGAGGATAGAACCTTCGAAGGTGAGAAGCTGATGGCCAGGGTGTAGATAGGGACGGAAGACAGAACGTGCTTGATGAGGATCATCTTACCGCCTAGGAAAAGAGTAGCGTTGTGCCAGTCCTCGATCTTCTTCCTAGTCTTGTTAACGAGCCCGCTGAAGATGCCCGAATTAGATCTACCGTACACCAATGGGCAGCCCAGGTAGGTGAACGGAGGGTATGCGGTGGTGAAGGAGGTGAGATCGGCGAGAGTGGCCGAGTGGCTCCTGTCGGCTTTGTGGTGGGTATATATGACACTTTTTCGCGATTGATCCGTTGACCGGAACTTCTGGTATAATTATCCAGGATGCTACAGACCACCTCCACAGATCCGACGTCCCCGGAGGAGAAATGAGGATGTCGTCGGCGTAGGCCAGGTGGGTGATTAGGGGATAGCCGGCGGTAGTGTGAAAGTGGTAGAATCTGGGATGTTGGCCACGCCGTTGAGATTTCTGCTGAGGGCTTCGACGATAATGATGAATATGGTGGAGGAAAGAGGGTCTCCTTGATGAACCCCTCGGCTAGATTTAAAAAAACCTTTTGCTTGACCATTGATGATAGTGGAGAACCATGAGTTGCTTATGGATCTGTATATAATTTCTATCGATATTTCGGAGAAGCCATATGCCCTAAGAATCCAAATCATGAATTGCCAGTCAAGGCGGTCGTAGGCCTTTTCCATATCAAGCTTGATAGCGATATTACCCTCTGGACGAGAATTTTATGCATGTTATCATCTCCTGGGCTAGGAGGATGTTATCAGTGATGTTCCTCCCTAGGACAAATCTGCTCTGTTCTTCGGAGATGATCTTTGGGAGGATCTGGGCTATGCGGGTGGTGATGATCTTGGAGATGATTTTATTGGCGAAGGTGCATAAGCTGATTGGTCTGAAATCTTTGAAGGTCTCTGGGTTATATTTTTAGGGATTAAGATGAGGTTGGCACAGGATAATAATTTTGGATAGCACGCTCCTTAAAAGAAAGCAGTGGCGGCTTTGATCACAACGGGTGAATGATGTTCCAACAGGACCTGAAGAAAACCCTAGAGAATCTGTCTGGACCAGGAGCGCTGTGTTCGTCAAGGGCCCAGACCGCGGACTTAACTTCTTTTGCGGAAGGAGGGGTTAATAAAAGTTCATTATCCTGCTCTTCTATTAAGGAAGGGACCTTAGCCAGGAAGATATCATCTTTGGTAACAACGTCTTTAGTGAAAAGTTCGGAGTAGAAGTTGGCAGTAGCCGCCTGGATGCTCCGTTGATCTTTTAGTAAGGTGCCGTTATCATCAGAGATTTTATGAAAAGTGAATTGATGCCTGCGTCCCCTAATGCACGCGTGGAAGAAAGCGGAGTTTCTGTCCCCTCTATGTTCCAAGTCAATCTAGCTTTCTACTTCCAGAATTTTGTCTCAACTTTTAGACGGGATTTAAGGACAGCCTTGTTAAGGTTAAGCGTAGCTCGGTTCTCTGATGAGCCATCCGTGGCAAATCTAATCTCAGCACGAGTAACATCGTCCTCCGTATTTTTAATTTCTTGGAAGATGTTGCCAAACGAAAGTTTGCTCCAGGAAGTCAGGGTGCTCCTGGTGGCCTTATGTTTGACGGCCACTCTGATAAGGGGGTCTGGGTTGTTCGTCGAATTCCAGGCAGAAGCAACATTGTTTTGGAATTCAGGGTGATGTCTCCAGAAGTCCAAAATATGAAGGATTTTTTAATCGGGTTGGTGATGTTGCTGACCTCAATAAGGAGGGGAGAGTGGTCGAATTCTGTGGAGTTGAGGTAGGATAGATTGGAGATGAGATTCATATTGGACCATTGATTGTCTACAAGAGCGCAGTCCAGACAGGAATATTGGCGACGAGCTCCTTCTTGCATGTTGCACCAGGTAAAGGAGTTGCTGGAGTAGGGGAGGAGGTGTAAGTTGGCCTGAAAAATAAAGGAGTTGAAGTCGTTCATCGCCGGTTGGGGGGGGGAGGCGACCCCTAACTTTTCTTCGATGCTTGTGATTGTGTTGAAATCCCCAATGCAAAGCCACGGGAGGCTGTTGAGGGACCTGTGGGTATCCATTAGGGTGTTCCAGAGCTACTTGCACTCGATGTAGTCGTAGCTACCGTGGATAGTAAAAATGAGGGATCTGGAGGAGAGGGCGGGGTATTCGACCAAACACGAAAGTGCATGGTCGAAGTCGAGGACGGTACCGAATAGGCATTCGTCGGAGAAGAGGATCTAGATGTCGTAACACCCTGCAATGGCGTTCGAGAAACTGAGTTGAAGTTAGATGGATTTGAGTTTTCTCTGGGAGATTTTGGGTTCAGTGATAACAATAATATCGATCCGGTGGGTTTTGATGAGGGTGATTAATCTCCTCTTGGTTGGTTTGTTGGCCAGCCCTCTGACGTTCCAAGTTAGGATGTTAAGCATTAGTATGATTGCGATTGGGGGTGGGGTTGAGCTTTGAGGCTGACCGTGTGACTATGACCGAGGGCTCTTTAGCTAGATTTTTTTCTTCTTGATTTGATGGGTAGTGGGGGCCCTTTGGGATACTGCAGGGGTGGCTGTCGTCGAGTCTTTAATTCCTGTGGCGATCCCCGAGGGGTTGACGAGTTCTGTCTCGATCTCGGCCAGAGCGCTGAGAGGGTTGTTGGGATTTAGGAAGCCGGTGTCCTGAGCTTGTCAGATCCTGGCTCGTACTCTAGGCCTAAAGACTGCTGCCTCGGCCAGGAGAGGAGAGGTGGGTGAATCGACAAGGGCTGGGTGGGTAATCAGTGCCTGCCTATTATCCCAGATATGCCCGAGCCGACGGCGGAAAGACCGTCGGCGTGCTCTCCACCTTCATAAGTCATTGACTTGTTTGGGGAGGGGGTTAGTATTCTTCGATCTCAGGAGGGGAACTAGGATCTAGAATCTGTTGAGGAGGGTAATGCCTTTTGGCTTGTTAGGTACCATGCCACTGTCCGCCGTAGAGGGAACGTGAGGGCTGGAGGAGCCGTCGCTTTCGGTAACATGAGAGTGGGGGTTGGAGAGGGGGAGGATAGGGCCTAGGGCCTGGGTAGGGAGATGGGTTGTCCTCGGGGATTGAATCTTAGGAGGTGCTTTCTTTCTAAGCTCGGGGTAGGTTTTGAAGTAGTGCTTTGAGAGGTAGCATCTGATCTGACAGTGCATGTAAAAGCTAATGTTGTTGTCATACTCAATCGCCTGGAGGTGAGCCCGTCACCCTATCTCGATTTGAATGAGTGAGGGGGGTCAAGAGATAAATCGATCTCTATACAAATCTTAGCGTAGTTGCCTTTGGTGAGATTGCGAGTTTCGTCGGCAATAGCTACAAGGGTCCCGAAGGAGCTTGCAATCCTCTTCAGTGCTGCGGGAGCAAAGCAGACAAGGGGAGGTTCGGCAAGGTAATCCACGTCGAGATAATCTTTGAGTCGACATTGGGGTTGAAACTGGGGGACCATTTAGCGATCTTCACGCTGAGGGATCTGATGTTGGTAGTGCCTTTAGCCCATACCAAGGAGCAGTCGGTGTCAGAGGAGAGGTGGAGGAAGAGATGTTTTGAATCAATGGTACGACCTTGTATGCTGAAGAGAGACCCCTGCCTGCGATGGCTTCTTTTACGACGGACAGTTTAGGGCATCCGGATTGGAATTTTAGCACAAAGGTCTTCGAGAAGGATGAGGAAGATGAGGAAATTTCGTCGATGGAGAACGGCAGGCTGATGGTTTGACCTTCGAGCGGAGTAGTGAACTCAATCGCTGGAAGTTAAAGTTCTTTCTCGACGGGGGGCGACTGCGCTAGTCTATCCGATCGCAATATCTCTGCGAATGTGCGACTGGATGGCGACGGCGAATGGTGCTCGGGCGGAAGGGAATGAGGATAGTTTGATGGAACGGATGCTTCGTCGCGACCCGTGGGGATCCATCGAGTTGCAAGCTACGTCCAGCGAGATTCTCATGGGTATGTCCCGCAGGGCGACTGAGAAGCGTTGGCGCATGATGGCCCATTGGGGGACGGGCGCATACGCGCTGGCCTGCACCCTCGGGCGTATAGCTGACAGCAAGGGAGGCCGCCAGACGACTGGGGCACATGCCTGGTGCCCTGAAGGGCACATGCGGACTGGTCAGCACCCTCGGGCGCATAGCGACCGCAAGGGTGGGGAAAGGGTGGCGGCCCTGCTTCACTGGTGCATAATCAATGGCAAGAGGGGGCGCATGGCGGCCGGTTGATAGCGCATGTGCTTCCGGGTCGTAGGGCGCATGGTCTCCGGCTGACGTCCCGGGCGCATAGCCTTCCGCGAGGTGGTGGGGCGCATGCGCAGGCAAGAAGGAGGAGGGCGCATAAGCGCGCTGGTGGTGGACGGGCGCATGGCTCCCAGTAGGTGGGGGCGCATGCTTGGGCGGGAGTTACAAATTTTCCAAATTCAAATTTGACCCTAGAGAAAGTGACGGTCCGGCTTCCCAGGCGGCTGAGTCCCTGATGCCAATCAGAGCGGACAGACATAGGCTATGCGATGCCGTTGAGGGCCACCGAAGAGGCGGAGCAAGACCGGGAGGGACCGGTAGGCGTTGAGCTCCTCCTGGGGCAGGTGGAGCATCTAAACGGGGTGGGGATTCAGCGCCGGTGAGAGAAGGGACCAGGGCTAAGGCCTCTGGCGGCCACCGAAGCTTCGGAGCGATACAGGGGAAGGAGAGGCCTACCAAGGCTAGATGGGCGGGGGTCCAAGCGGCGAAAGGAAGGAACGGCGTGCGACTGCGGGCATCGGACGTGCGATTCGCCCGTCGCTAGGGGAGGTACGGATGCGTAGGGAGGAGATCCGCCCTGGCTGGACGATCCTGTCCTCGACGCCGGGGACGGGCGGTGGGAGCATGCGCCGAGCGTCCGTGGACGGGGTGAATCGCTGAGGGAAGGGGGGAGGTGGAGTAGCTTTCATATATGTATATTGTCCTATATATATGCAATGCCTGTGTTCGTACTTCGTATTCTTGGAATACGTGTACGTATTTATTCTTGTATTGCATGATTTTCTTGCTTAATTTCCTTCTTGGCTTGGTTATTCCTGATTTGGGTTGGTTGGTTCGGTCTGGGATTGCTCTTGGTTCATCATGAACCATGGGGTGAACCTCCTACCTACCACCACCACCCCTTTATTAATGCACTCTCTCATTTCTCTCTCTTCATTCATCATCATCTTCCTTCACCATTAAATTTCTCACCAACCTGTGAGTGAGAGGAGAGAGAGAGAGCTAGGCAAGTGCATCTTGCTTCATGGAAGAACCCAAATATTATTATTTCATTCTCTTTCTTGTAGCATTTTAACACTCTTTAGTACTTGACATTTTCCGTTTCCATGGCTAGATTCTTGTAGATCTAAGTTTATTTTAATTTTGGATTTTTTGGGTTTTGATCTATTTAACATTGTTACTTTCAAGTTTTGTTGGTTCCATGTTGTAGAGTAGCTCGTTCTACCCTATTTTGACCTAAGAAGTCCGGATTTGGACTCCGGATGAGGGTTTTATGCATCATGGCAGCCATGGTTTCTTGGTGTGCTTCTTCTCGGAAATTTGGAGAAGAAGCATAGTCCTGAGCCGCATGGCAGCACTTGACCGCATGACAAGTTCATGCGGCAAGTATTCATTTTGAGCCGCATGGATTAGGTTTCCCGCCAGCCGCATATCTGGATCGTTGAGCCGCATAGGATTCCATATCCTGGCCGCATAGGATTCCATATCCCCTGGCCGCATGGGACTTGACTTGGATCGAGCCGCATAGCCTTGCTCAGACTGAGGCGCATAAGACCCTTCCCTGTCCAACCGTATGGGAACATTCTCCCTTGGCCGCATGAGACTTAAT
>JANAVB010037284.1:0-50000 GCA_029216955.1 Iris pallida | reverse complement strand
TCTCATGAACTTCTGTATAAACCTTCATGTGCAATAACATAACCTGTCTAGATCCTTCTGTATTGATTGGGGTATGGAAGAGTAGAAGTGGTCACGTGAACAATTCTAAATTAAGTAATCATGTGCAAACTCTGTAGCGTAATCATGTGCAAATTCAAGCCGTTCGCAACTATCTTGTGCTCTAAATCACTTAGTCACTTATAGTTCTTATTTTTCCATTTTTATATTTCCAGTTTATTAGATATCTCTTTTGCTCTTCATTTTTATTTCTTACAGCATTTTATGATTTTATTCTATAGCTTGCTTTACATTTCCTGTCATGATATGAACTGTGAGAGATATGTATTCGTTCCTGTCCTGATTAGACATGTTGATAAAATTTTACAAGTAACTTGGAGGGTCATAGCTAGCCTAAAGGACACTAGTAGAGCTTGGAGTAGATGTCTAGAGTTTTGTTTATTATTTCTTGTTTGTCTTGGAGATGTATTTTATTTTAGATATTGAGAATTTGTGTTTGTAAAACACTTGACTTATTCATTTTTGGTTGTATCCCTCTTGTGGATGTTATCTATTTCATCGTGCTGATTATCTACCTCTAGTTTTGTGATTGAGATTGTATCCTTTAAGATTGTCCTCCGTTTGGAGATTATATATAGTATTAGTTATGATTGTGACTAGAACAGCGTTCTACCGCTGACACTACGGCGTAGGCTGGACGTACCCACTTCCCGTGCCCCTACACTGGGTACGGGTCGTGACACATTTTTAACAGTGGCCCATGCAGGTTGAGATTTGCATTTGTGCGATATCGTAGTAGCACAACAATTAGTTGTACTGCTACGAGCCTGCTATAGAGTATAAGAAGTAAGGTGTTAGAATGAGAGGATACTCAATCACTGTTAGAATTTGAGAGATTCCTGGGACGACCCTTGAGAATCTAATCTTAGCTTCGATTTGAAATATTTTCCCTTGCCTTGATTCACCCTTTCTCCTTGTTGTTGAATTTGATTTGATGGATTCATTGTCAAATTTTTGAATCTTGATGTTCGTAGTTAACTTTAATTTTGTATTTAAATACTTTTTTAGGTACAACCTGGTAACATACTTGATAAGGATAGTGAGAAAGGTAAATGTCTACTTTATTTATGGAGTTTAGAATTTATCGCAGTTATACTGGCTAGCATGACAAGGACATAATAATTTTTGATATACTTATCCTAGTTATGGAATTTAGATTTTTTACAGCCATGCCGGTTGGCGTAGTAAGAATTCTAGATAATATGATTTTAGGTTGTATATTAGTTACGGACTCTATCGTTTATTGCAGCTATGCTTACTAGCGTAGCAAAATTCTGACAACATAATTTCAGGAAGACGTGTATGGTATCAGATTATATCTTAAATTAGTTAATTTCTTTTAAACAGAGTAGCAAGAACATATTTATCATTATTTCTTTCTTGCCATTATTTCTTGTATTACCATTTTTCTTGTCTTAATTAACTCTGTCCCAATTACATCAATCACCTATCTCATAACTATTTCTATCAGCTACACTTGATATCCTTGAATCTCCATATTTTTACTTTGGAAAGGACGAGAAGTAACGTAAATCATAACTCAGAAAGGACTTGATTTGTTATCTTATGATAATCTGGTAGGAATATAATATGATGGACCTTGATATAGGTTTGGGATAAAGATGCGACTGAGATTGAGGATGAAATTAAGAGATTTATATTATCAATTTAGAAATGATCACACTTAGAGAAATTTTGGGTATGAATAATTTATAGATATATTTCATAACTGATGATGATATTCGAGATCGACTTAGTTTTTGAGGACTGGATAATTTTCAGTTATTGATTCTTAGACTTTTCACTTTAAGACTATAATGTTAAACTTAGGAATTTAGTAATGGGAAAGAAATTTTAACTGTATTCGATGAAGATACTAAATTGAACAAGATATTGTAAGAAAATGGCTAGGAACATAGAGAACACAAGAATTTTGAGTTATAAAATTTAAAGATTTTGTGAAAATTTTAAATTAAGGAGAATAATATTTGAAGGTGTACGTTGAAGGAAATATGAAGGTTGATTTCATAATAGAGAATAAGTTTTGTAAGGCCTAGTGGTTTTAGATTTGAATAATACAAGGAGAGTAATTGAACAAGTTCCAGGATTTCATAAAACTGATTTAGAGGTTTCAGATCCAATTTAGGACAAGGTGAAAGAATTTGAATTTATGATGATTAAGTGATTAGTGTTGATTCCTAATAAGAAGGGTATGCTTCATGAGTAATGTTTTGGAATTTAGGAAATTAAGCCTATGGTGATCATGACAAGGTCCAATCTTCATGACGGAAGGGTATAATTTTGGTGGTAGTCATATAAAGGTTGATTTTTATATTGGGAGTTGTGAGAAAAAGATATGATCGACAAATGATGATATGACAAACTTGATAGTATCAGAGAGAGATGATTAACTTGACTTTCCTATGAAACCTTGTCTTTTGCTTTCCCTATCAAAAAAAGAAAAATTGACTTATTCCACATCCTTGAATCATCCTTTAAGTTTTCAATATCATTCAACCCTAACTTTCTTGATCACGCCAATCGACTTTGGTCATCTTTCTTAACATACCAATATCCTGGGTCATACCCAATTGAATTAAATTCAATTGTGATCTGGATTTCCATCCTTGGATGCTCATGCTCAAATTTTGATGACCTTGTTCTGCATCTTGCCCAAATCTTGATTTACCAAGAATTAATCAACTTAGATCGTGTCGAGACTAAATTTTTTTGGATTTCAATGCTATTGCCACTCGTGCTTTAACTTTCGGTTTTATTCATCTTTTGATTTTAAACACTCGTGCCTAACTCTTTCCAACCATGATTTGATTTCCTAAATCATATCTGAATTCCTTGTGATTCATCGTGCCTAGATGACCTAGCATGACTAAGACGACTTTGAATCCCTTGATCGTAATTTTAACGACCATAACTATACATTTTATCTTGCCGCTAAATCGTGCAAATATAATTTTGTTCATATCACGACTCTATCATGCCAAAATCACTCGTCATGCCTGAATAATTTTGAAATGTTTGTCCCGATCGTGCAGAACTCGTCATTCCTTGATCTTGCCTAAGATATCGCCTAAACCTTCTATCTTGTTTTACTACCACTACCAACCTTTAATTTCAAGGACAAAATTATTTTAAGGAGGGAAGATTTGTAACTACCACTTTTCTAGAATAAGGATATTTTAGTAATTGTGTAATATTTTAAATTATTTTATTAATATTTTTAATTATTGCTTTTTGTGATAGTCGTTCTTTTGGTTTAACCTTAGATAACCATGTTTAGAGACTAACCATGATTAGAAGACTTAATTATCATTTAGATTTGAATTTTTAGATTAAATCCCAATTATGAAACTTCTTAAATTCATTTTAGGGTTTTTAATATATTGCTTTTTGGGCTTTTTGCTAAAAGGCTTTAATTTGACTTAAGTTAAGCGGCCTGGTGACTAAACCCTAACCCTAACCCTAATTCCAGCAAATAGCCGGCCAAACACAGACCTCCCCTCTTATATAACATATCATATAGCCTCAAGCCTCCATTACAAACCCTAATTTTTTTTACCTTCCTTAAAGTAGCCTATTTTTCTCATCTCTCATCCAATTTGGAACAAACGAATTGCGTGGCAATCCTTGGGAGGAAAGAAAGTTGCTGGAGGGTTGCTAGCAAGAATTGGAGGCTTTGGACAGTAGAAAATTGGTGTCGAGACGTTTGGAGGCTTTTTGCATTGAGATTTCGACTCTCAATAGGTAAACGCTTTTAAACTCCTTTAAATCCTGATTTTCTTCATAGAAGCATGCTTCTAGATACCCTGACCTGTAGATGTAGTTTGGTTAGATTTTGTGTCTGTTTGATATATGTATCGGATGTGTGTCGGTGTATGTTAACATGTGCTTGATGAAATGCCTCTTAGAAATAAAAGTTGTTATTTTTCAAAACTAGTTTCATATACTTGTAGCCCTATATGAGGGGATTCCAAAACATTTTTTTTTAATTTTTCGACATTGTTTTCGTGTCCAAACAGGACACAGGAACGTAGCACGATGTCCCGTGCACAGCCCATGCACTGTCCTGCATCCTGAGTATCATAACTCGATGGATACGACACGATTTAGCGTGAAATTTTGTGGACACGTGGGGGAAACCTCTGCCCACGTGCTCGTGAAATTTTAGGAAGTTTCGTTTGAGTGTGCACGAAGATATGGCACCTGCATTGATTCGGCTGACACCATGCACGCGCGCACAGCCCTCCCCAACACACTGTTCGTGTGACGCGTGGACACCACGTGGACACGTGTCTTGGTGTCGACTACCTAGACCTAGACACCACCTAGCTATGTGTGCGAGCACGACACCTATTGTGTCGTGTGTCGTGTCCTAGACCCTTTAACATGGTCACACGAGCCCTAGTTTTTGACAATTCGAGTTGGGTTCTGACACGGGCTTTTGGATGCGGTTGTGACACTTGGTTGGACACAGTGACACCCCCACATGTCGACACACATGTGGCCCACCCTTTCCCTAATTTTTTGTGTGTATATATATGTATATTTATACGTATCGGAGTATGTATGTCTATGTGTATATATATAAGTTAATAGTTTTGTATATATATATATATATATATATATATATATATATATATATATATATATATATATATATATATATATATATATATATATATATATATTGATGTATTAATGTAAATATGTATGTTTGTATCAGTTTTCCCAGTTTTGGGTTCAGTTTTAGGATTTTGGGATGTTCAGTAGATTAGCTATTAGATTATATGGGTTTCGGGTTATATGTTTCATATATATATATATATATATATATATATATATATATATATATATATATATATGTGTGTGTGTGTGTGTGTGTGTGTGTGTGTGTGTGTGTGTGTGTGTGTTTGCGTGTGTGTGTGTGTGTTTTTCCTATATAGTCTTATATATATAATGTTTTCAGTTATTGAGTTAAGTTGGTTTTTGGTCAGTAGGTTGTTTGAATGATAGTTATGAAGTTTAACTATACTTTCATATATAGTCTATATACATATAACTAGTTTCCCATATATATATATATATAGTTTAACTATACTTTCATATATAGTCTATATATATATATATAATAACTAGTTTCCCATATATATATATATATATACTATATATATATATATATATATATATATATATATATATATATATATTTTATTATATATATATATATATATATATATATATATATATATATTTTATTATATATATATATATATATATATATATATATATTATTATATATATAAATTTTATATATATATATATATATATATATATATATATATATAATAAAAAAAATATATATATATATATATATATATATTATTTTTATTTTTTTTGCAACCAAAGCTTTATTGATGTATCAGGCGCAAAATGTCGAAGCCTATACAAGTAAGCTCATCAAGCGCTAGCTGAAACACTACAAACAAAAGAAAACACTGCTAGAGGAAAAAAGACTCCGCTAGCCGGACAGAGCCATCCGGAAGAAGTCCGCAGAGTGTAAGCATCGCCTACCGATCTTAGCGATTTGCCGAAGGGTCTCCCTGAAGAGCTTGCCGGGATTGTATTGGTGTCATTCATATCTGAACTTGTTTCGATTCTTCCAGAGAACCCAAATGCCCGCACAAAATCTCCAGCTAGCGAAGAGATCGTTGAAGCCCCCGGCATGACAGTCGTACCTGCAACGGTAAGAGAGGCTAGCCCAAAGCTGAGAGGCGAGCTCACCAGATAGCAGAATATGCTCGACAGTTTTTAGATAATGTGAGGTGCAGCAATGGCATTTGGATGCGAGGCTGAAGCTGATGGCGTTAATGGATTCGTCGGTAGGAAGCTTCCTACGGTATGCTCTCCAGCGCAGGATAAACCATTTAGTAGGGATGCAGGACTTCCAGAAAGAGGCGATGATGGGGTGTTAACCATGTTGTTAAGGTTTCTGTTGAGAGCGTCGGCTGTAATGATAAAGATGGTGGAAAATAGGGGATCACCCTGTCTGACCCCCCCTGCTGGATTTGAAGAAACCCTTTGCTTGCCCGTTGATGACCGTGGAGAACTAGGAGTTGCTTTTGGATCTGAAAATGATGTCGATCCAAATTTTGGAGAAGCCGAAGGCCCGAAAAACCCAAATCATGAACTGCCAGTCTAGACGATCATAGGCCTTCTCCTTGTCAAGCTTGATGGTCACGTTTCCCCCCTGACTGGAAATTTGATGCATGTTATTATTTCCTGCGCTAGGAGGATGTTGTCGGTGATGTTCCGGCCCGGGACAAAATTGCTTTGTTCTTCGGATATGATTTTAGGGAGGAGGGACAGATATACGGGTCGTGATGATCTTCGAAATGATTTTATTTGTGAAGTTGCATAAGCTGATGGGTTGAAAGTCTCTGAAGGTCTCCGGGTTGTCTGTTTTGGGGATTAGGATGAGGTTAGCGCAGGAGATATAATAGGGGTATCTAGCGCCTCGAAAGAAGGTAACCGCAACCTCTAGGATGTCCAGTTCAATGATGTCCCAGCAACATTGGAAGAACATACCAGAGAAACCATCGGGCCTGGGGGCGATGTGCTCGTCGAGGTCCCACACAACAGATATGACTTCTTCCGCGGAGGGTGGGGTCATAAGCCGATCGTTCTCGCGTACGCTGATCAAGTGTGGGATCTTGGCCAGAAAGTCCTCATCCTTGGTGATGACCTCTTTAGCGAATAATTTGGAGTAGAAATTAGCGGCGGCCGTATGGATGCTCCGTTGGTCTTTGAGTAATGTGTCATTGTCGTCGGTGATTTGGTACAAGTTGAGCTGTTGCCTGCGGCCTTTAACACAGGAGTGGAAGAAGCAGGAATTTTGTCCCCTTCTGCGTCCCAGGTCAGTCTGGCTTTCTGTTTACAAGATTTGGTCTCCACCTTCAGCCTGGATTTGAGGAGGGCTCTGGTGAGGTTGAGCGTAGCACGGTTCTCCGGGGAACAGTTAGAGGCATACAGGTTCTCCACCCGGGTGACGTCATCCTTAGCAATCTTAATCGCCTAAATTTTTTTTCCAAAGGTGCTTCTGCTCCAAGTCGAAAGCGCTTTCCTGCTGACTTTCAGTTTTTCTGCCACGCGAGCGAGGGGTTCGGTGTTGGTGGTAGAACTTCAGGCGGAGGCACGATGTGTCGGAATTAAGGGTGGTGGCTCCAGAATTCAAGGAAACGGAATGGTTTCTTGATAAGGTTGGAATTGCTGTTGATCTCGATCAGAAGATGGGAGTGATCCGATTCGGTGGAGTTGTGGTAGAAGAGATTGAAAATGAGACCCGTATTAGACCAACGGTTGTCGACCAGCGCACGATCGATATGGGAGTATTGTCTTTGGGCACCTTCTTGCATATTACACCAAGTGAAAGCGTTACCTAAAAAGGGAGTGGGGACAAGTGTTCGTTGAAGATGAAGGAGTTGAAGTCGTTCATTGCCTGCTGTGGGGGTGGGCAGCTCCCGGACTTCTCATCTCTGCACGTGAGCGCGCTAAAGTCACCTATGCAAAGACACGAAAGGTTGTTAAGGTGTTGGTGGGTGTCCGACAGAGTAGTCCAGAGCTGTCGGGGATGGCTGAGAGGAGGGTTCGGGATTGGAGGGTGGGGTGCTCGACCTAGCAAGAAAGTACCTGCTTTGAGTCTTGGATGGTGGCAAATTTGCATCCGGCAGAAAAAAGGATCCAAATGTCGTTCTATCCTGCCACAGCAGCCGGGAAGCCGAGGTACAGCTGGATGGATTTGAGCTTTTTGCGGGGGATTTTGGGTTCGATGATGACTAAGATGTCGATATGGTGGATTTTCTTGAGGCTGAGTAATCTGCTCAAGGTAGGTTTATTGGCTAGCCCTCTGACATTCCATAACAGGATGTTAAGCATTGGGATGGGGGCGGAGGATTGGTTGTTGAGCTTTGCGGCTGACCGCATGGTCATTGGTGTGGGCTCGATGCCATGATTTTTCTTTTTGTTGGGATAGATTTTGTTGCTTGATGATGTTGTGGGGGGGAGACCGTCGCCCCGGGTTGTCTGTTAGGGTTATAACCAGGATCTACTGGCTGGGTGGCCCCGTCGACTTCGAACTCTGTCAGCACGCAGAGGGGGTTGCCGGGGTCAAGGAATCCGGCTTCCAGGGCTTACTGAAGTCTGTCAGCAAAGGCGAGGTCGATGTTATCCAGGTCTGCGCCGGTGACGGTGTTGGTGATGAGAGTAGAGTCTGCTATACAAGCGAAGGCTGGGTGGAGGATCATGGTGAGCTGGTCCTTCTCTTCTCCGACATAAAAGGCGACGGTGGAAGGGGTTTCGCTATCGTCAGGAAGGTTCATCCCGGAAGGGGGTGTAGAAGCATGGAAAGATGGAGTTTATGCAGCTCATCATTCCATGCGACCAAGAAAAACTAAGCCGCAGAAGCAGTGAAGACTCCATGCGGCCAAGAAAAACTGAGCCACAAAAAAAGTGCTCCCTGACCCATGTGGCCAAATGAAACTAAGCCGCAGAAGCAGTGCCCCTGGAGACCTCATACGGCTAAGACAACTCAAGCCGCAGAAGCGAGGCTCTCGAAAGCCCCATGCGGCTAAAGGGGACTCGAGCCGCAGAGGGAAGGTTCCCATAGATCCCATGCGGCCAAGTGAGCCCAGCCGCAGAAGCAAGGTTCTCAAAGATCTCATGCGGGAAAACAGAGTCGAGCCGCAGAAGCTACGCCCCTAAATCCACTATACGGCCAAAATGAGTCAGACTCTACTTTGTGGAAGGGACACGTGGCAATTTGACCAAGTCTCAACCACCCAGATTTACTACAACAAAATCTCAACAACCCCCCACCAGCTGGCAGCCCAAGATCGAGTCATTGTGCGCTGTTACAGACACGTGGCCACGTGGCCCTTTATGCGGCCCAAATCTGCTATTGCAGGAATCACTATAAATAGCTGGGTGCCATACCCCTGCAAAAGGTTCACAAACAAAGGCTGGCAAATTTCTTCAAAAGTAAAGACTGCGTCTGATAGTCCAAGGAGTAAGGCAGAGTTGCTACACTTTCCCGAGCCTCCATCGTCACCCTCCAAAATCAAAAACTAAACAATTGTACTTAGATTGTTTCCTAGGATTTTTTTCTACACTTTCTTTTGTACAAGCGAGTTTGTAATCAAGTTCAATTCCTCTGTAATTTTTGTTCTTGATATTTAATGGCAAACACGATGGCGACTCTGCTGGGAATTTCCTTCTCCTCCGATGAGAAGTTGATGAAGCAATCAGACGTGTCCAAGCTCGGCTCTATGCAGGAAATGCTCGTGGTTCGTTTTGACAAACGAGTATTCGAAAAAATACTCTCTGAAGGGAGCGCCAGCCCGTTGCAGAAGTGAGCCAACCCAAAAAGAACCCGCAGGATGTTGAAGCGCAAAACTGTTGCCCCCGACCAGGTTCTCGAAGAAGCTCCTTCTGTGGTCCAAGACGGTGATCAATGTTCTCCTGTGGCCTTACTTTCGACCGCAGAGAACCCCACTGTCCCCAAATCCTGCAAAGGAAAACACTACGATACTGAGCTTTTGGGGGCACAAGGGAAATCCATATATATATATATATATATATATATATATATATATATATATATATATATATATATATATATATAAAATATATATATATATATATATATATATATATATATATATATAATATGTCTTGGTATATAATATATGATCCTTCCTTCTTCCTCCCCTCCTGGTATATATCTTGGTATATAATATATCATTGAATGATAGTTATGAAGTTTAACTATATACTTTCATATATAGTCTATATGTATAACTAGTTTCATATATATATATATATATATATATATATATATATATATATATATATATATATATATATATATATATATATATATATATATATATATATATATCTTGGTATATAATATATGATCCTTCCTTCTCCCCCCCTTTTGTGCTCCAATGGGCGCATGACCCCTCCCGCCCACTCCCGGCAGCGGGGCCGTAACACCCCGGCGGCTCACCTCCAGCTCCTCCCCTCCTCTTCCCGATGTCGCCCGAACCGCCGCCAGCCGCCCACCTCCCTCCCCTCGCCACCCCCCCACTTCGTCGAGCCTACGTTCGAGAGAGTTGGGGCCTCTCACTTAGATGTCGGCACAGCTCACCGTTGTTGGCCTCGCCCCCGTCGGGGTGGCATCCAAGCTCAGGTGGCCACCCAGATTCGTGGCCCCGGGCCGACCCCCGTGCCACCCTTCACCCCCGCGTCTCCTGTCCCAACTCTCAACTATCGGCAGGCCCTGGCCGACCCCTGTGCCACGCCTCGCCCCGACGTCACCCTGCCCCTCCGGTGGCCCCCGTAGCCGGTGGCCCCCTTTGGCTCTTCCCTCCAGCTCGGCCAGCCCGGTCCTACCGTCGGCACGCATGCCACCTCGGCCATGGGAGTTTCCCGCCCACCTTTTTCAAATTTCCATTTTCCTCCACTTTTGTGGTAAAAGTGGGCGGGGTGGCCTGCTATGCGCCCCCGGTGCCGTATGAATCCCCTATGCGCCCTCCTGCCAGCACGTCCCCTATTTGCTCTGGCTCGCATCCAGTTCCCCGGGGGCGGCACAGTGCCTCTGTCGGCTATGCGCCCCCGCCCGGCCTTGAACCCCCTCCTCATTCGGGCGGCCATGCGCCTCCCCGGGCTGAGGGCGGATATGCGCCACTCCCTCTAGCCTTGACACCCCCGGCACCGCTGTGCTCCCTCTCGAGCCTCGGAGCAGCGGCCATGCGCCCACCCCCTCCCCTCCGCCTGTTCTTATGCGCCTGCATCCATCCCACTTGTTGACCCTTATGCGCCCTCCAACCTCCTCTTTGGAGCATGTGCCCACCCTTTGGCGGGCCCTCCGCCCCATGTGCACGCGATAAGTTGCTATGTGCCCACCCCCCAACCCACTGCCAACGCCGACAGGTCACTCTCTGAGGGGTCACCCTCTCAACCCGGACTTCCAGCACTTTCACCTCCTACGAGTACGGCGAACCCCTCTAAAGCCCCCTCCTATACGGAGGTTCTGTGGCCAGACCGGAGGACGCAACTTCCTCTCCAGACTGTGGACGCCGAGCTGCTGGACATCGTTCTCCCGAGCCCCTCCGTCGGCCAATCCATCCACGTTCCGTTCACTTCCGCAGAGATCTCCTCATTATCTACCTGCTTTGCAAAGACTTCTGTGCTGAAGTTCCCGACTGGGGGCCCTAAGTTCACATGTGCTCAAGAAGCTATTGTTGGATGGGGTCTCACTTTCGCTTACTAGATCGCACCGCTGGACCACAAAACATGCTTCTCCACCTATCCTCCGCCTTCGACTACTCCTTAGTCCGGGCCAAAGGCACTGGCAGCATTGGCACTGATAACGTCAAGATCGCCAAATGGTCCCCCGGTTTCAACCCCAAAGTCGACTCGTCTATTATCTCGACGTGGTTCACCCTCCCAAATCTCTTCCTAGTCTGCTTTGCCCCCGCGGCTCTGAAGCAAATCTCCAGCTCCTTCGGGACCCTGGTGGCAATTGCCGAAGAAACCCGCAACCTCTCCAAAGACAACTACACGAAAATCTGCATCGAGCACGACCTGTCATCCGACCCACCTACACTCATTCAAATAGATCTCGGGGAGCGGTCTCACTCTCAGTCGCTGATCTACGACAACAGCATTATCTTCTGTAAGCACTGCCAGATCCGAGGCCACCTCACTAAGCAGTGTTTTTGGGCCCATCCGGAGCTCAAGAAGAAAGCCCTCCGTAAGCTAAAGGCGACCCCCATCAATCCCTCAGCTCCTTTTCTCCCCTCCCTAACTCTCACTCCCACTTTGAAGACAGTGACGGCTCTCCCGGCCCCCGCTCACCCCACTTCAGCTACAGACATCACCCTCAGCGAATAGTCGGCCATACTTCTCCATAACAAGTTCGACAAACTCCCCTCCAATACTCCAGACGTCCCCCTCCCGAGGGGGACGGGCGGAGCAACGACGAGCGCTCACCCTTCGTAGCCTCTCCGATCTGCAAGGGAGAGAATCGATTGGCTTTGATCATCCACCCAACCCTCTATACCTCTGATTTCCCCCTACCCTCCCCGACAGTGCTTCTGTTGATGACCTGACCATCCTGGGCATCGTTCCCACGGACAGGCTTAAGCAAGCAAGGGAAGCCAATTTCCTGGATCTGACCAACCCCCTCTACATGCTAGCTTAAATTGAGAAAGAAGCAGTCCCCCCCGAGGGAGACAACTAGAAACATCGCTCAAGTGTGGCCTCATCCGTCGGCAGACACTGCTGCAGTCATCCAGAAAACTTCCAAAAACTCCCACACTAAGAAGAAGAAAAAATTGCCCCAGAGCTCACGGCCATGACCACACGGTCAGCCATAAAACCCTCTCGCAACCACCCCAATGCTTAACATCGTCTCATGGAATGTTCGCGGGCTGGCCAATAAACCCACCTTGAGGAGGATAACCAACCTCAAGAAAATCCACCGGATCGACATCTTGATCATTATCGAACCCAAAATCCTCCAAAGAAAACTCAAATCCATCCAGCTCCAACTCGGCTACCCGTCTGCGGTCGCCAGATGCCACGACATCTGGATCCTCTTCTCCGCCGAATACAGTTTCGGTATCGTTCATGACTCAAGTCAGGCGCTCTTCTGCTGGATTGAACACCCCGCTCTCTCGTTCTGGTCACTCCTCTCCGCTGTCCATGGCAGCTACGATATCGCCGAGCACAAGTCACTCTAGGACACCCTGTTAGACACCCACTTCTCCTATAGTACTCTCCTGTGGCTATGCCTCGGTGACTTCAACATGATCTCACTCCACAAGGAGAAGTCTGGGGGACGCCCTCCCCACAAGCCAGCCATGAACGACTTCAACACCTTCATTTTCAATGCTTACTTATCCCCTCTCCCTTTCTCCGGTAACGCTTTCACCTGGTGTAACATGCAAGATGGCGCCCGAAGACAATATTCTCACCTAGACCGTGCTCTAGTCAACAACCGTTGGTCCGACATGGATCTCATCTCTAATCTCTCTTACCTCAACACCACCGAATCGTACCACTCCTCTTTCCTAATCGAGATCAGCAGCAACTCCAGCACCATCAAGAAACCTTTCTAATTCCTGGACTTCTTGAGCCACCACCCTCAATTCTGGAACATCGTGGCCGACGCCTGGAATTTGACGAGCAACCCCGACCCCCTCATCTCTGTGGCAGTCAGACTTAAAGTCACCAGGAGCGCCTTATCGGCCAAGAGCAAACTAGCATTTGGCAATATTTTCCAAGCAATCAAGATGGCGAAAGATGACGTTACCCACGATGAGATCATGTTCGCCATGAACAGATCCCCGACGACCCAGGCCGCACAACCTCACCAAAGTGCTCCATAAGTCCCGGCTGAAGGTCGAATCGAAATTTTGGAAGCAATAAGCCAGATTGACCTGGGACGTCGAAGGTGACAGGAATTTTGCCTTCTTCCTCGCTTGTGTCAGAGGACGCCATCATCAGCTTAATCTTCACCAAATCTCCGACAGCAACGGCATCTTACTCAGAGACCAGCGGAGCATCCACACGGCCGCCGCCGACTTCTACACGAAACATTTCACCAAAGATGTCGTCGTTAAGGATGACAACTTCTTGGCTGCGGTCCCCAACCTGATTGACGATCTCGAGATTACGCAGCTCTGGACCCCTCCCTCCGTGGAGGAAGTGAAGACCGTTGTCTGGGCCCTCGACGAGCACAGCACTCCGGGACCTAACGGCTTCTTCGGCGTCTTCTTCCAATATTGCTGGGATATCATCGCATCAGACTATCTTGAGGCCTCGGTTGCATTCTTCCAAGGCTCGCGCTACCCCAAGTCCATCTCTCGCGCCAATCTTATCCTTATCCCAAAAAAAGACAACCCGGAGACCTTCAAAGACTTCAAACCCATCAGCTTATGCACCTTTACCAATAAAATAATCTCCAAGGTCATTGCTTCCCGCATGTCCTCTCTTCTCCCCAAGATTATCTCTGAAGAGCAAAGCGACTTTGTCCCTGGGCAAAACATTACTGATAACATCCTTCTCGCTCAAAAAATGATAACTTGCATGAAATTCCCAGCGGGGGGAACATCGCCATCAAACTCTATATGGAAAAGGCCTACGACTGTTTGGACTAACAATTCATGATTTGGGTGCTCAGAGCATTCGGGTTTTCCGAGAGTTGGATTGACGTCATCTTCCGATCCGTTAGCAACTCTTGGTTTTCTACTGTCATCAACTGGCAAGCCGACGGTTTCTTTAAATACAGCCGTAGGGTCCGTCAGGGAGACCCTCTATGTCACAACCCGCCCCCTGATTAGGGCCACGAGTACGTGGTTACGTCCAGCCTACGCCGCAGAATCGGTGGTAGAACATTGTATAGGTCATCTACAAATACTACAACTAAACAGTATAAAGGTACTTGTATAGTATATACACTCTGAATGGAGATGACATAGCAAATACAGTCTCAATCACAAGATAAAACTAAGGTAGATAGCACAGAAAGGAAATATGATAGATGTAAAAACAGGAAATGAGTTGAACATCCAACACAGCTAGAGAGAAACAAACAACATCACAGAGTCACAAAATATAAATATAAGCTACTACAATCTAAAACAAAAGCTAGATCGCAGTCCAGGCAAACCTATTAAGCTATACTACTCTAGGTATGCAAAGTCTAGTAGCTCAACTAACAGGCCATAGTCCTGGCCTAAGTCTCCATCTGTCTCGACCCCATAGTAGGTCGAGCAGCCTGCCTCAAAAACATCTGTAATATGTCAACGGTATCCTGTCAGAAAAATGAGCAAGTACAATCACTAACAGCAGTTCTATATGAATTGATAAATTCTATAAGAGACAGTATAATGAAATACAAGACAAAGATATGGGATGACTTGGGAGCTATTCGGAAGCCGAGTTACAACCCGTAAATCAAACAAGGACCAGGGTTATAACCCTTCTCTCGAACAAAACTTAGCCTCCAATCAAGGTATAGCATAAGAGCATGTAGAACATATGAAATAGAAGACAAATCAACAGGAAATATATAACATGATGTGAGTACTGAATAGGACGACAATTTATAAGATGACTTGGGAACTATTCGGAAACTAAGTTACAACCCGTAAACCAAACAAGGACCGGGATTGTAACCCTTCTCCTGAACAGAACTTAGCCTCCTATAATAATTAAATATAAAATGTGCCTTGAATTATTAGAGCGTTATGTGATCGGCTTGGGAAACATGATAAGGCTTTCCATCTGACCGGCTATGAACAAGTGTACAACGGAGCAGGATAAGGCCGGCCACCATGGAAAGCTATGAACAAGTAGGGTAAGGTTTTACCCGTCGTGAGACGAGGGTATAGCTATGAACAAGTAACAAGTACAAGTGTGAAGAATAAGTAGGGATTTTTGATCACACAACCACTAATAACTCTCCATCCCCAAATAGTATAATGGATCCGGACATGACACGTCATGATACGGGACTCAAGGGCAGGGGGGCAGCCCGCTCCCAAGTCCATGTCTATACAAGTATAAGTAATAAGTCGAGTCATGTACCAATATACCAAGTAATCCAGGAACAACATCTCATGACAGGATCCGACATATACTAGTCCATGATCCATCGTGTTAGGAATCAAGTAAGACACTACAACTGAATCGGATATAGCAGATATCAAGACAATAAAAACTATCAGTGAATGCACTCGCCTGTGGTCCTGAGCTGATAAGGTGAACAGATGCTCAGAGTAATCACAGACCTAAAGATGAGATACCATGAGTCAACAGGGTTTAATAATGAAAGAAAAGCTAATCTAGTCATGATTTACAAGTCTAAGTCAAAACTTGGTCAAACCAAGTCACACCAAGCTAAACTAGATCATACTAGGTCATACTGAGCCAAACTAGGTCACACTAGGACAACCAAGGTCAAACAAAGTCACAGGAAGTCTATCCAAGTCAAACTAAGTCAATCTGGGTCAAGGGTTGACTTAAAGTTGACTTTTGGTCAATTGGACAACTCTGGTCAACTCTAGTCAACTCTAGGTCAACCCTAGGTCAAACTAGTCTAGTGTTGACTTACTGTTGACTTTCAGTCAACTGGTCAACCCTGGTTTGGTTTCGGGTCAATTCTAGTCATTATTAGGCTAAGTTTGACTTTCGGTTGACTTTCGTTGACTTTTGGTTAAAACGTTCAACCAAGGTCAAAACTAGTTTAAGAGCACTAATCCTAACCATTACCAACCACGACAATCTGTAACACCCAGTTTTCCAGATGAGGGTAATTTTGAAATTTTGTAATTATAATTATTATTTATTGATATTTATTTCATATTATGATTTTTGGTGATTTTTAATTATTTTTAGACTATTTAAAATTATGACTTGTGATTTGGTATTTTGCTAGTGTAACCCTAGAGATAGTGACCTAGAGCCTAGTCATGTGATTAGAGTATTTCATTTATCATTTCTAGTATGAGGGTATTTTTGTTATTTTTAAGGTTATTTGAATTTATTATAATTTATTTGAATTTATGGGCATTTTTAGGATTTATTTTAGAATTATTTGAATGATCGTTGACTAGGTTGACTTTGACTAGCTTTGACTTTGGTAGACTAACCTAGAAGCTAACCCTAGTTGTGTTTGGACTTGGTTAGGTCATCTAACCCTAGTTAGACTAGAGTTAACCCATGGTTAATTATTAGACTCAAGTTAACCATAGAATAGATAAGTCATAAGTCATGACTTATGGTTTTGAACCATTGATTAATGATTAAGCCCATAGAAGCCCATAGCCCAAACATGTAAGACCCTAACCCTAACCTAGCATGGCCGGCCAGCCCACATTGGTATTCCCCCCTATTTAATCCCTCCTCAAAGTTAGGGCTAGCGTCCTTTAGAAATTTCTCAAGTTTTAGAAAGAGGTAAGTCTCCATCTTTATAAATTCCTTGAAAATCTATTTTAATTCCTTTTTCCCTCAAATCATATGCATTAGATTCTAAATCACCTATACTTGCTGTCCATGGTGTTTAATCTCAGCTTTAGGACAATTTGGAAGGATTGGCTAGCAAGGAGAACCCCTCCCTATTGAAGCTTTTCTTGCATTTTGACACCAATAGGTAAAACTATATAAACACCATTAAAATTCCAGTTTCTATGCATATTTGGAAAGCCCTAGGTCTACCCTAACTGTAGGTATACCTAAACCTAGGTTTTCGTGTCCATTTCGTGTCCTAAATGGACACGTATCAGTCCCATAGGCAAAGTATTTGTAGAAATGCCTCTTAGGAATTTATTTTGTTATTTTTCAAATCTTTTTGAACAGCTTTGTAGATCTAGGGTTCCTCTCAAATTTTTGTGAAGACACATAGGTTTTTTGAGTTGTGTCGTGTCCACACGAGGGACACGAACTCACTGTTTTGGCACTGACACGTTTCCCCTGCTGTTCGTGGCCTCGTGATCGTTGCACAGGCCACGTAGCGAGCTAGGATTGGACGAGGGGGTGGAGACAGTGACTGACACGAGGGCCTCCAAGCCTCGAGTCGTCTTGTGTCATATCGGACACGCACGAGACTCTGCAATGGTCTCGACTGATGGTTCAGTCGGGTTTTAATAGGCTCTGATACGCTGTTCGTATCCCTTCTGGACATGTCATGGACACACTTCGTGGACACTGACACACTCACCTAGATCTAGTCTAATATTAGACTCGAGCACATGGTCTCTCGTGTTGTGCATCGAGTCCAATGCGGCTCGACATGGCCGCACGAGGCCTAATATTTTACTGTTTTCTGTGTATTGTCCAGTTTTGTGCTGAATTGGTTTTATTCAATGTGGACACGGCTGTATCCTGTTTGTTTGGACACGAATGACTCATGGGACACGTACACTTATGGTATTTGCATTACCAACCTATAATTTTTCAAATTAATGTGTTTTGATTATTCGAAATTGAAGTTTCCTATTTGGACTGATACTTAGTTCAGTTCTTAATTTCCTGATGGTTAATTCCACTTTAAACTGTTTTGAGTAAAATTAATTGTCCTATTAATCCATTTACATGTGTAATAAGTACTGCTAAATAGGATTTTGTAAGTTAGTTTAGGGTTGCATTAGAGAATGGAAATTGGACAAGTGAGTTGGACTGTTTATGTAATTCCTGACACCATGTTATATTCCTGTATTTTCCAGTTTGCTAAATCGAATTTAGGCAGTTAATTTAACCTGTTTAACTGATGTAAATTATTGGTTTTATATCCTAATATAGTACTCCTACTTATAATCTAGCTATGGTTCAATTTTGGGTCGAATTGGTTGTGTTTTGATTTAGAAATGGGTGTTTGTAAACTGTCAATAGGCTGAAATAATATTGGTTTCCTTTCCTTCCCTGTTTGCTAAACTACACACAGTCCTATGAATCACACACACACCCAATTACATTCCTGGGACTGATTTCTAGAATTTCTATACACAGTCACTCACACACCCTACTTATTTTCTGTCACACATTCCCCTTACCCCTCTCATACACACACAGAGGCCACCCTTAAACTGTCACACTGTTTTCATCACTCACTTACACATACACACCCAAGTCCATAACACTGTCACTAAATTCTAGATTTCTTCACACACACACACACATGAGCAAATGCACATTGCCCATTTCCTAATTTCTATGTTCTTGTATATATATGTATATACATATATAGGAGATGTATATAGGTATCCTATACATTATAATATATAGTATTATATTTAGAGATATGTATTGATACATGTATATATATATGAGAAGTGAATGAATGCTTGATATAATTTGCTATGTATATATAATATAGTGAGTGTATTTGAATATATATTTATATATATGCTATGTGGTCCTAGTGCCTTGAGTTGAGTTGGTGTACTAAGTCTAGGCTTGGCTAGGCCTAGTAAGACTTGATTAGCCTAGAATGACTTGTTTGACCTAATTTAGACTTGTTGAACCTAGTTTGACCATAGTTGACCTAGTTTGACTTCTAGGGTTGACCAGAGTTGACCAAGAGTTGACTTTGGCCTAGATTGACCTAGATTTATTTAGAATGCATTAAATTGCATCTTGTTATCATTTAGACTTGTTGTGACTTGTGCTGTTCTGATTAGGAGCCAGACACCTCTTCTCGGACAGTACATTTCATCCGGACACTCAAATACCAGACGAGTACATTCTCTGACCATTTCATAACTTGTTAGAATTATATTCCTGCTTTAGATTACTTTACTTGATGCTGTCACGACTTTATCACGGATTAGTACTATATGGATCTATTCATGCGATGTTATCCCCCTCGGGAGCATCGGGTACATTGTGTCATATGCGTTTCACTTTCATCATGTACTCTTGTGCTTTCACTATACATATATACTCTTGTGAATCATGTACTCTTATGTTCACGGAGCCCTCATATATACTATCATGTACACCCTTTCATGGGCCTTCATGTGATATCATATATAATAACATAACCTGCTTAGATCCTTGTGTATTGATTGGGGAAAACGGGGGAGTGCAATTAGTCATGTGAACAAATTCCATAGTAGTGTAGATCATGTGAAACTCTTTAGTGTAGATCATGTGCTAATCTGTCCTGTTCACATGTGCTATCCTGTACTCTACATCGCTAGCCACTATTACTTCTCTATATACAGTAGCTATTTACTTACGGTTCTCCTTCTTTTACATTATGTACTTCCTATCAGTTTTCTGTATCTTACTCTACTGCATGTTTATATTTTCTAACCTGCTATGATCTGTTGAGATGTATTGTGCTCTCTCCTGTCCTGACTGGACCTATTGAAAATATTACAGAGGACGAGGAGGAGGCCTATGTGGATACCTTCTATGGGGCAGCCCTAGACGACACTTGTGAGCTGGACTCTTAGGAGGACCCAGCTCTAGCTGATGACATTATCCCTATTGCCTAGACTAGCTTAGTTAGGCTTTATCTTACTTATGTTGTCTTGAGACTAGTTAGTTAGACTTTATTTCTGTCTTTGAGATCTGGGTTGTATATATTCTTTCATATTCTGTAGCTGAGACTTGTATTCTGGATATTTGCTGAGATGTTATCTTAGACTCTTCTGATTATCTGTATTTTCTTTGAGTTCTATATTATATCGTGCTTCTTCTTCCTTAGTTGTGATTGAGTTTACTTTCTGCTGTCACCCCCATTCGGGGAGTATAAACTGCTTAGAATTATATTGTTAGATGTTGTGACCTAGGACAACGTTCTACCGCCGATACTGCGGCGTAAGCTGGACGTACCCACGTCTCGTGCCCCTACTCTAGGGTACGGGTCGTGACACGTTTTTAGTGGTGGCCCATGCAGGTCAAGATTCGCATTAGTTTGATTTTGTTGTAGCGCAACGACTTAGTTGTACTACTACGAGCCTGCTATAGGATATAGAAATTAAGATGTCAGGATGAGAGGATACTCAATCACTGTTAGGATTCCTTGAAAGATTCCTGGGATGACCCATGAGAATCTCATTTTGAACTCTGATTTAAACTCCCTTTCCCTTATTTTGATTCACCTTTTTCCTTGATTTGAATTTGATTTTGGTGGATTCATTGTAGAACTTTGAATCCTGGTATTAGTTGATAATTTTGATAAAATTCTGTAGTTGTTGATTTTAATTTTGTATTTAATATTTTCAAATTCAAGGCACTCAATCACACTTAGGATTCTTTGAGAGATTCTTGGGACGACCCCTGAGAAACTTATTTTTGATCTTCAATTGGAATTTCTTTTTTCTCTTGTTTGGATTCACCCTCATTTCTTTCTATTGAATTTGAGCTTGATGGGTTCATCTCGTTTAAACAGATGAGAAAGAACAGATCTTCATTATTCCTTCTTGCCATTATTTCCTTGCATTCTTATTTTCTTCTTATCTTAAACTCTGTCTAATTACACCAATCACCCATATCTTATCATCCCTACCAGATGTACCTCGAAACCCTTGAATCTTCATATCTTCTGCCTGGGAAAGATTGAAGAAGTGACATGAATCATGTAGCTCAGAGGAGACATAACTGATTATTATATGATGATCTAGAGGAAATCAAAATGTGGAGTGTTCAATATTGAAACCTTGAGATAGAAATGTGGTAAAGGTCTCGAATAGAATCAAGAGATGTATACTACCAATCTGGAAACAATCACACTTAGGGAGATTTTGGGGTTTTGAGATAGTTTATAGGTGTATTCAAACTGATGAGGATATTCAAGGTCAACCTAGATTTGAGAACCTCGAAAGTCTGGTTATTGATTCTTGGGAAGTTTTACCCTAAGGCTATGTAGAAGGTTAGTAATGGAAAAGAGAAATTAATTGCATTCAATAAGGATATTGAACAAGATATTGCAAGGAAATGACTAGGGATAGAGGGAACATAAAGTTTTAGAAATTTAGAGATTGTTGTGGAAATTGTTTTTAGGAGAATAATATTCAAAGGTGTATGTCGAAGAAAATACGGAAGTTAATTTTATGATGGAGGATAAGTTTTGTAAGGCCTAAAGGTATTTAAATTAAATAACACGAATAGAACCATTTGAACAAGTTCAAGGAATTCGTAAACGGGATTTAGAGGTTTCGGGCCAAATTTAAGACAAGGTGAAAGAATTTGAAAATTTAAATAAATGGTTAATGTTGATTCCTAAATGTGAAGGCTATGCTTCATGAGTAATGTTTGAAAATTGGAAATTGCCTACGGTAGTCATGGTAAAGGCTTAGGTAAAGGTTAAATTTTTATATGGAGACTGGTGAGGTAAGGATACGATTGGCAAGCTATGACCAGATGAACTTAAGGGTATCAGAAACAGATGATTAACTTGATCTTCCTTATCTTGTGCATTTATTTACCACCTCTTGAACCCCCACTTTCTATTTGAGATCCTTTGACGTTCCTTATCGTGACCTTGACATTCGGAATGTAATACTAGATGTTACCCTCCAACAAATCTTATATGCAAGACCTAGACGAACTCACCTTCGTGTAGATATATCATGTCCCACTAAAACCCGTCTCCTTGTACTCTATTTTCTTGATATAATTTTCTGGTCAAATGGCTAAACTATAACCTCTACCATGATACTGAATTATTCCTGATATAAATTAGAGATCCAGCCTTGACTCAATTCTTTCGACCCGACATGTGATGATGTTCTGCTTGATTCCTTAAATGCTTAACCATGTACCTTATCTTGATTGCTTGACCCATTTAGTTAAGAATCTGGACTATGTATCTTCGTTCATCACTACCACCCTTACTTATATCTTATGCTGCTAATTATCCTTAGTTTTACAAGCTTATCCTTTTCGAGCTTGATCATGACATATTTTATTGGGTGCACACCCACTAACATATTGTCTAATCAGAACCAGCGTATGATAGTCTAATCAACCTATTGCATTTTGGTTCGCTTTTCATATTAATCTACGTGGATGGAGACATAGTTAAACTTGCCCTAGAATCTTATCCGCAACAGCCTTGACAATTCTCCTTGAAATTATTTTTATCGCCTATGAACCTCGTATTCGTATCCAGTTGAATTAAATTTAATTATGACCTGGATCTTCATCATTGGATGCTCGTGCTCATACTTGATTTCATTGATTCCCCATCTTGCCCAAATCTCGATTTATCCCGAAATTGATCAACTTAGATCGTGTCAATACAAAAATCTATTTGTGATTTGTTGTGCCTAAATTTTTAATTTTTACCATTTTATGGAATAGTAACCTTTTAATAATTTCTCAGTTGTTTGTTAATGACTAATTTTTTATATAGGATGGTAGACAACCCTTACAACCTTGATGGTTGTTGTTCCTTTACCTTTCCAATTAGGACACCCTAGATTGCTTGTGTGTTGATACCATAGTACTGTTTTGACCTATAATGACCAGTGCACCTAGGTGAGACTTCCAACTGCTACAGTATGCCCTGACCCTGTATGCTATTCCTTTAAATTGCATGATTTAGATAAAATTCTTAGGACCTTGATTGTTGGGAAATAGGGATGTTACCTCTATTAGTATCAAGTGTGGATATATATATATAGGTTAGTCCTTGATGTGAGGAAATGTGTGTTTATAAACCTGTAGCTTATGAGATTTGTAGTATCAGCCTTGATAGGATTGGGAAGTTAAGAGCTAGCCTATTATAGAGTTTCTCTTTTTGCTAAATTCTGGTTGCCAACACTTAGGTAGCTAGTATAGGTAAAATCCTAAGAAGTTGACCAGCGGATGACCAAGTACTAGGATGTTGAAAAAATTGACTAGTGATTGACCCTTGACTATGTTTGACCTAGAAGGGGGTGCGATCATCTTAATTTCGAGGACAAAATTTTTATAAGGTGGGTAGGATTGTAACACCCAGTTTTTCAGATGAGGATAATTTTGAAATTTTGTAATTATAATTATTATTTATTGATATTTATTTCATATTATGATTTTTGGTAATTTTTAATTATTTTTAGACTATTTAAAATCATGACTTATGATTTGGTGTTTTGCTAGTGTAACCCTAGAGATAGTGACCTAGAGCCTAGCCATGTGATTAGGGTATTTCATTTATCATTTCTAGTATGAGGGTATTTTTGTCATTTTAAGGTTATTTGAATTTATTATAATTTATTTGAATATATGGGAATTTTTAGTATTTATTTTAGAATTATTTGAATGATGGTTGACTAGGTTGACTTTGACTAGCTTTGACTTTGCTAGACTAACCTAGAAGCTAACCCTAGTTGTGTTTGGACTTGGTTAGGTCATGTAACCCTAGTTAGACTAGAGTTAACCCATGGTTAGTCATTAGACTCAAGTTAACCATAAAATAGATAAGTCATAAGTCATGACTTATGGTTTTGAACCATTATTTAATGATTAATCCCATAGAAGCCCATAGCCCACACGTGTAAGACCGTAACCCTAACCTAGCATGGCCGGCCAGCCCACATTGGTATTCCCCCCCTATTTAATACCTCCTCAAAGTTAGGGCTAGCCTCCTTTAGAAATTTCTCAAGTTTTAGAAAGAGGTAAGTCTCCATCTTTATAAATTCCTAGAAAATCTATTTTAATTCCTTTTTTCCTCAAAGCAATTGCATTAGATTCTAAATCACCTATACTTGCTGTCCATGGTGTTTAATCTCAGCTTTGGAACAATTTGGAAGGATTGGCTAGCAAGGAGAACCCCTCCCTATTGAAGCTTTTCTTGAATTTTGACACCAATAGGTAAAACTATCTAAACACCATTAAAATTCCAGTTTCTTTGCATATTTGGAAAGCCCTAGGTCTACCCTAACTGTAGGTATACCTAAACCTAGGTTTCGTGTCCATTTCGTGTCCTAAATGGACACGTATCAGTCCCATAGGCTAAGTCTTTATAGAAATGCCTCCTAGAAATTTATTTTGTTATTTTTCAAATCTTTTTGATCTGCTTTGTAGATCTAAGGTTCCTCTCGAATTTTTGTGAAGACACATAGGTGTTTTGAGTAGTGTCGTGTCCACACGAGGGACACGAACTCACTGTTTTGGCACTGACACGTTTCCCCTGCTGCTCGTGGCCTCGTGCTCGTTGCACAGGCCACGTGGCAAGCTAGGATTGGACGAGGGGGTGGGGGCAGTGACTGACACGAGGGCCCCAAGCCTCGAGTCGTCTCGTGTCGTGTCGGACACGCACGAGACTCTGCACTGGTCTCGACTGATGGTTCAGTCGGATTTTAATAGGCTCTGATACGCTGTTCGTATCCCTTCTGGACACTTCGTGGACACTGACACACTCACCTAGATCTAGTCTAACACTAGACTCGAGCACATGGTCTCTCGTGTTGTGTATCGAGTCCAATGCGGCTCGACATGGCCGCACGAGGCCTGATATTTCACTGTTTCCTGTGTATGTCCAGTTTTGTGCTGAATTGGTTTTATTCAATGTGGACACGGCTGTAACCTGTTTGCTTGGACACGAATGTCTCCTGGGACACGTACACTTATGGTATTTGCATTACCAACCTATAATTTATCAAATTAATGTGTTTTTATTATTCGAAATTGAAGTTTCCTATTAGGACTGATACTTAGTTCAGTTCTTAATTTCCTGATGGTTAATTCCACTTTAAACTATTTTGAGTAAAATTAATTGTCCTATTAATCCATGTACATGTGTAATAAGTACTGCTAAATGGGATTTTACAAGTTAGTTTTGGGTTGCATTAGATAGAAATTGGACAAGTGAGTTGGACTGTTTATGTAATTCCTGACACCATGTTATATTCATATATTTTCCAGTTCGCTAAATCGAATTTAGGCAGTTAATTTAACCTGTTTAACTGATGTAAATTATTAGTTTTATATCCTAATATAGTATTCCTACTTATAATCTAGCTAAGGTTCGATTTTGGGTCGAATTGGTTTTGTTTAGATTTAGAAATGGGTGTTTGTAAACTGTCAATAGGCTGAAATGATATTGGTTTCCTTTCCTTCCCTGTTTGCTAAACTACACACAGTCCTATGAATCACACACACACCCAATTACATTCCTGGGACTGATTTTCAGAATTCCTACACACAGTCACTCACACACCCTACTTATTTCCTGTCACACATTTCCCTTATCCCTCTCATACACACACAGGCCACCCTTAAACTGTCACTATTTTCATCACTCACTTATACATACACACCCAAGTCCATAACACTGCCACTAAATTCCAGATTTCTTCACACACACACATATGAGCAAATGCACATTGCCTATTTCCTAATTTCTATGTTCTTGTATATATATGTATATACATATATAGGAGATGCATATAGGTATCCTATATATTATAATATATGTGTATTATATTTAGAGATATGTATTGATACATATATATATATATATATATGAGAAGTGAATGAATGCTTGATATAATTTGCTATGTATATATAATATAGTGAGTGTAATTGAATATATATGTATATATGATATGCGGTCCTAGTGCCTTGAGTTGAGTTGGTGTACTAAGTCTAGGCTTGGCTAGGCCTAGTAAGACTTGATTAGCCTAGAATGACTTGTTTGACCTAATTTAGACTTGTTGGACCTAGTTTGACCATAGTTGACCTAGTTTGACTTCTAGGGTTGACCATAGTTGACCAAGAGTTGACTTTGGCCTAGATTGACCTAGATTTATTTAGAATGCATTAAATTGTATCTTGTTATCATTTAGACTTGTTGTGACTTGTGCTATTCTGATTAGGAGCCAGACACCTCTCCTCGGACAGTACATTTCATCCGGACACTCAGATACCAGACGAGTACATTCTCTGATCATTTCATAACTTGTTAGAATTATATTCCTGCTTTAGATTACTTTACTTGATGCTGTCACGACATTATCATGGATTAGTACTATATGGATCTCTTCATGCGATGTTATCCCCCTTGGGAGCATCGGGTACATTGTTTCATGTGCGTTTCACTTTCATTATGTACTCTTGTGCTTTCACCATACATGTATACTCTTGTGAATCATGTACTCTCATGTTCACGGAGCCCTCATGTATACTATCATGTGCACCATTTCATGGGCCTTTATGTGATATCATGTATAATAACATAACCTGCTTAGATCCTTGCGTATTGATCGGGAAAAACGGGGAGTGCAATTAGTCATGTGAACAAATTCCATAGTAGTGTAGATCATGTGAAACTCTTTAGTGTAGATCATGTGCTAATCTGTCCTGCTCACATGTGTTATCCTGTACTCAACATCACTAGCCACTATTAGTTCTCTATATACAGTAGCTATTTACTTATAGTTCTCCTTCTTTTACATCATGTACTTTCTATCAGTTTCCTGTATCTTACTCTACTGCATGTTTATATTTTCCAACCTGCTATGATCTGTTGAGATATATTGTGCTCGCTCATGTCCTGACTGGACCTGTTGAAAATATTACAGAGGACGAGGAGGAGGCCTGTGTGGATACCTTCTATGGGGCAGCCCTAGACGACACTTGTGTGCTGGACTCTCAGGAGGATCCAGCTCTAGCTGATGACATTACCCCTATTGCCTAGACTAGCTTAGTTAGGCTTTATCTTACTTATGTTGTCTTGAGACTAGTTAGTTAGACTTTATTTCTGTCTTTGAGATCTGGGTTGTATATATTCTTTCATATTCAGTAGCTGAGACTTGTATTCTGGATATTTGCTGAGATGTTATCTTAGAATCTTCTGATCATCTGTATTTTCTTTGAGTTCTATATCATATCGTGCTTCTTCTTCCTTAGTTGTGATTGAGTTTACTTTCTGCTATGTCACCCCCATTCGGGGAGTACAAACTGCTTAGAATTATATTGTTAGATGTTGTGACCTAGGACAGCGTTCTACCGCCGACACTGCGGCGTAGGCTGGACGTACCCACGTCTCGTGCCCTTAATCTAGGGTGCGGGTCGTGACACAATCAATTTTTAACCATATTCTAACACCTTAGGCTCCTACCTTAGCTTCTAGGTAATTACCTTAACCTTACCTATTACCCTTCACAAAGTATTCCCAATACCTTGCCCCGATACATAGGCAACATTTTCTAACCTTGGTAGACTGACCTAGGCTTCTTAGGGTAGCTAGACACTAACCTATCTAGATATTACCAACCCAGAAATCTAGGTATCTAGTCTATCCAGTCCATCTTATCTCTATGTTGGTCACTCTCAAAATTACCTTAATGTATCATAAGACACCATATGGTATCTTGAGATACCAGTCTCCTAACACTATCCAACCATACTAGCTCTATTAGGATACTAACTTATCTAGTACACTCACTATACACACCCCACTAGGTCCACAACTCTCAAATCTAACATCTCGTATCCTAACTTATAAGCTAACATCTACTAACAAATCCTAACTAACAAATATCTAACAACTTGGTAGCAAACTCTATCCAATAAGGGCTAACTAATATATAGGGATGGCTAAATGGAAGTAGGCTAAATTCTAAAGGAAACTGGGGATTAAACGGATTAAAACTAAAGGCTTAAAAGCTTAATAAGCTATCAATAAGCTGCTGCTGAAAAGTTGCTGCTTATTGCACTGCTTATGCTGCTGCTTATGCTCACTGCTTATGCTGTTACTTGCAAAAGCTGCTGCTGCTGCTGCTGCTGCCGCAAGCTGCTGCTTTTTACTGCTTATCACTGCTTTTGCTTATCAATCTCTTATATATATATATATATATATATATATATATATATATATATATATATATATATATATATATATATATATATATATTTTGCTTATTGCTTATCAATCTCAATAATAAAAATACTTGTATATATATTATGATACATGGAGAAAAATATAATGACAAACAATAACACATCTCTAACATATAAAAATCTAATATTAAAACATGTATTAAATTATTTAAACACAAGTGTCCAATATTGGGGGTTTCCCACATGGACACAAAGCACAACAAGGACACTCCTAATAGCTCCAAATGGACACGAAATGGACACAAATGAAGACACAACCATGAGGGTCATTCCTATGGGTTCACATATGCTTGTAGGAGTGAAATAGAGGGTAGATTTTACCTTCCGGGAGGTAAAATCCAAAGGTACTCCTTCTGATACGGCACCGACACGAAGGGATCTCCAAATGGACACGAACCAAAGCTAAATCCTCCCAAACTTGGCTAGCACCCTATCTTCATGGAGTAGAGAAAAAATGAAGAAGATTTGGTGGAAGAAATGATTGATTTGGAGATGAAATCAATGGGGGTTCCTCTCAAAATTTTGGAGAAGAACAAGAGAGAGAAAATGGAGGCTAAGAATGAAAAGAGGATGACTCACCCCCTCCTTCTCATGGCTGGCCATATTGGGCTTGGTGTCCCCATTTGGTAAAGTCTAAAATACCCTCCTCTTGTCTTATTAGGTTCAACTTAAGTTAGGTTTTAGTTTGGGGCTAAAATAGACTAGTTTGAGTCTCTAATCAACCCAACCTAGTCATGAATATTTAGTCTAACCATTCTAACTTAAATATTGTCATATGTGGGCCATGTCTAACTAATAGGTGGGTCCCACTAGAGTCAGAGCTATCCCGGGTCCCCGATACAAGTCGGATTGAGTTGAAATTCGAACCCGACTCAAATAACCCCAAAAAAATATAATAAATAATAAAATAAATTCAAAAATATTCTAAAATGAAAATGACCAAAATACCTATGTTCTTGAAAACTAGGAGTGGCAAATCTATCCACCTTAAAAAAAATTCGTCCTCGAAATTAAAATAAAGCAATCACAGGAAACACATGCAGAAAACAATCCCATTCAAATACTTTTAAAAAAAAAATCACCAAAATAAAAATCTCTTTGAGGCACATCTAACACATTGTAAATAAAAACTGATACGTGTCCGATACGAACACGAAACCAACATAAAATCACTCATATCAAAAGTCAAAATTAATAATCTCCAATGTAATAAATATCAAAATAATTTAAAGAGGTCAAATGACAAAAATACCCTTAGGCTAGAAATGACATTAAAAACATCCTAATCACATGGTTAGGCTCTAGGGCAAGCAGTTTCTAGGGTTTCACTAGTAAAACATCAAAATCATAAGTCATGGCTTAAAATAATTTTAAAATGATTAAAATATCCAAAATCAAGCATGATTTAAATGACAATACATAAATGACTAAATTTATAAAATTTAAAATTACCCTCAATTTAAAATCAGGCAGTTCAATAATCATATGCGTCTATCCAAAATTATGATACTCAGAATCTCCGTCATGCTAGTGAGCAAGGCTACGATAATCACAGAGTCCTCGACTAAGGTACATACCTCTAGAATCATGGTATTTAAAATTTTTGTATTGTCGCATGCTTGGCAGTAAAAACCTTAAATACCCACACCCAAGAAATACATCCATAATCCGATTATATGTCCTCACTATGCCTGCTAACATGACCATAGAAGACTCTAAAATCCTATAATCGAGGTGACCTAGCCCATACGACTTATCTAAGAAGAAAACCATATCACAAGAACAAAATTTTATCAAACGATCAAGGAACAGATGGAATCGAATTTTAAGACAGTTTATAAGGAGACAAATACGGAAATAAGATCGAAAAATTGGAACCTGCAACCTGCCCTGCTACTGCCTGAGTCTGCTCAACTGTCATGGCGAATGCTCGCCCCTGCTGGCCTCCTCTAGCCTGCTGGACCCTGTCCTGGCCTGCCTGTCTGGCTGCACGAGCAGCACAGTTCTTCATTTGGTGATCTGAAGCTCCACAGAATAAACAAACTCCTAGCCTCATCCTGTAAACCTCCCGGGTGTGCCCCGTCTTCCTGCAGAAAGCACACAACATGACCTGCCTCTGGCCCTGACCCTGCTACTGGTGGGCACGTACTGGTGCCTGCTAAAACTGTAACTAGGGCTGCTGCTGAATCTGTAGGACCGTTGAGCACCTCTAAAGGGGGGTGAATAGAGTGTGTGTGTGCAGCGGAAAATAATCACCAATTTAAAACTTTAAACTATGGCAGTGAAATAAGAGACAGTAAATATAATGCAGCAAGAGATAGAGAATTCAAACTCAGCGACACAGTGATATATACTGGTATCCCTCTGAGAGGACTAATCCAGTCTCGAGTACTCTTGCTCGATGTTAATCCACTATGGCACAAGTTTTAACTGAGAGCTTGCAGTCTCTTACAACACCGTGCTTGGTGACAAGTGCACGGTCGACTTCACAATACCGTACTTGGTGACGAGCGCACGACCAGCTCCACAACAGGAAAAGTTGCTGAACTTGGAACGACCTCTTTACAACTCTTAGAATACCAAAAGACTCTAAATCAACTCTGATAGTACTGGCTTTTGGCTAAGAGGTGTATAGGTATGATTTGAAAATCTAAGATCGTTTGAAAACACTTGAATAGTAGAGAAGAGAAGACGAAGAGTGAATTGAATGATTTGAAATGAAAAGTTCTTCTCTATTTATAGGTGTTTTCTGGGACCGAACTCGGACAGAGTTCGGGCAGAGTTCGGATGCAGATATCTCGTAAAGAGACTTTGCTCGCAGATTTGGAGGCAACAAAAGTTTGAATACAAACTGACCGAACTCGGACAGAGTTCGGTCCGAACTCGGGCCGAACTCGGTTATGAGTTCTGTTAGGAGATTTTCAAAATATTTTATCAAAAACAATGTTTTCAAAGATATTTTGGAATATTTTGTAAAATGATATATGAGTGATAATGGGTAGGCTTTCTAGAATGTGGACGGAGATAACCCTAAGCCAGTATTACCAAAGCTGATTTTACAAAATAAATCCTAGACTCAATAAAATGTAAAATACAGAATAAAATATAAAATGAGTCATCTTCAGATTTGATGAAGTTGATGCTTCGTTGATGCAGTACAACGTCCGTTGAAATTGATTTCATATATCCTGAAATGATTAGCAGCAGTTCGTATATTTTATGTATTGACTTAAGTGCATGTTGATTATCAAAATCGGGTGTGACCATGGAATGGGCCAACAATCTCCCCCATTTTGATAATTGACAAACTTGAGTCTATACCAAAATATATCTTTATAAAAATAGAACAAAATACAAGTACCTGAAAAAGAGATGGTTGATTTTGTTTTTGGATTTTGTACTCCTTTTTGGTATATGTGTACTTTTTTCTCCCCCTTTGTCAAATAGTAAAATGACTTGACTCCCACGTAATGTGTGAAGCCAACAATAGAACACAAAAGACAAAGTGAAGCAAAAGAGACATGATCACAGCATAAAACAACTACTATGGAAAGAAAATGCTGGAAATAAAATACTGGAAATGTCATACTAAAAAGTACTGAGTACAATCATCAGAAAATGTCTAACTAATGAGTTTAGACATAAAAAAAAAACTACATCAAAGCATAAAGATCATCATCTAACAAGTATCCACTATCCAAAAGCTGAACCCGCGTCACATAGTAGGGTCGTCAGCACCAGGAACCTGTGGAGGAAAGTAGGCTGCAGTGGGGTCGAAGTGCTGGAAGGAAACCTCATCTGTGAACCGAGGAACCGGAAAGCCTGGGTGAGGCAGGATGGTGATCGGATGGACTAGATCATGGGCTAGGCTGTAGTGGAGGTCAGCAATCCCATTCCTCAGCACCTGAGCCTGAGTGATGCGTCAAAACTCCGAATCAAGATAACTTTGATGACGTTGCACAGATATAGCAACAAAATCATCAAAGCGCTAATAGAAAGCCGGATCAAATCTTGGGGCAGGGACTGGAGCAGGAGCAACATCAGAAACCTCAGCGTCAGAGATGAAGCAGGCTGAGCTCCAGGAGGCAGAGGTGGAGCAAGAAATCGTCGAGATCTGGTAAGCTCGATAGGAGTGGAGGAGAATGCACAAGTTTGAAGATCAATCTCAAAACGACGAAAGATAGACGCCAAGTGCATAGGATATACCAGATTCCTTCCTGCATTTCTGCAGTTCAGCATCCAGGACATCATGGTCTTTGGGATAGAGAATGGAATAGCAAAATGAATGTGGTATAAAGCAGAGAGTTCCAAGAAGGTCACTTCATCTGTGGATCCTTTCTTTGGAAGGAGTACAGAGAAAATCATGCGATGAAGTTCATAAAAAGATTGGTTCAAATGCTTTGAATAAACCCTACGAGGTACACGGTTTGGATGACAAATAAGTTCCCTAAAAGAGGCAAGTGTAACATCAGCAAGGAATTGGACATGGGTAATGTCAACCAAAGCTTCACCAAGATCAGGAACATGGAAAAATTCACTGATATCGGTAGCACTGACTTCTAATTCTTGCCCAGCAACGCAAGAATAGAAATTTCCGTTAGGTTTTACTTGCAAGTTGCAGTAAAACATTCGGACAGCATTATCAAAAATATTTTTTAATACCTCAAAAAAATCTCGGTATCCTAAGTGATCAAAAGTAGGAGCATATTCAAAAAATATGGTAAAGTTAACAAAAGCTCCATTGCAAATCTTACGGCCAGAAAAAGAATCGAACCAAAGATCAGAAAACTCTTTGTCCGAAAAAAAAGTAGAATCATAGTCTTCTGCATCTATTGGTCGTGCTGGACTAAATAGGCTAGCTGGTGTATAATCAGAAGAGGAGGAGGCACCTTGGGAAGATGTTCCTCTATGACGTTTAGGAGCCATGAAGATAGTAGAAGAGAAAAGGAATACCTTTTTGAGAAAAGGAGGAAGATGAGAATGTTGAATACGCCCACCAGATCACTTAGATTCCTTGCTAGGATGGAGAAGGAAGAAATTTTAGGGAGGAAGGAGATGTTTCCACGAGTTGGTGTGTGGAAAAGATGGTTGAAAGAGTTGAATTTATAGGGTTTAGGGTCGGTTGTTCGGTTCTGGAATCAATACAGTGCCGACCGAACTCGGTCCGAATTCGGTCCGAAGTCGGTCAGAGTTCGACCCGAGTTCGGTCACTTGTATTTCCGAGACAGTAAATGCAGTTCTGGTTGGTTAAAAGTAACTTTATGACTTTTGACTCTAGTATTTAATAACGTACTTTATTTATGGGTTAACTGTAGGGTTTGTCCCAGCTAACGGAGGTTCACCGAGGAACTCTTAAGTACCGCTTCGCTTCGACCGTAGTCGTGGTGACAGACATACCCTTTTTAGGTTTGTACCCAAAAATAATTTTCGTTAAATAAATTTCAAAGTTGCAAGTCATAAAATTAATTTTAATTACCATATTACATTATGAATCTAAAAATTCAAGTATATCGAGCTCACGCCTCATTATGTTAAGACGGTCTTCATCCAATGGTTTTGTGAATATGTCTGCTAGTTGATGATCTGTGTCAATAAATTCTAAGCAGATATCCCCGTGTTGTTGATGATCACGAAGAAAATGATGTCTTATCTCTATGTGCTTTGTGCGTGAATGACAGATAGGGTTCTTAGTCAGATTAATAGTGCTAGTGTTGTCATAATAAATAAGAATCTTAGTGTAGTGCAGATTGTAGTCCTCTAAGGTTTGCTTCATCCACAAAATCTGAACACAACAACGTCCTGCGGCGATATACTCAGCCTCATTTGTTGATAATGCTACTGAATTTTGTTTCTTGCTAAACCAAGAGACTAAGGCCTTTCCTAGGAAATGACATGTGCCACTGGTACTTTTACGGTCCACTTTGCATCCCGCAAAATCCGCATCCGAATAACCTATCAGGTCAAAGGATTTGGTTTTAGGATACCATAAGCCAACTGTAGAAGTTCCTTTAAGGTATCGGAAGATACGCTTAACGGCACTAAGATGTGATTCCTTAGGATTTGCCTGATAACATGCACAAATGCAAACACTAAACATAATATCAGGACGACTAGCAGCTAAATATAATAAACTACCAATCATACCTCGATACTTACGCTGATCGACAGGTTTGCCACTTTCATCAGCATCAAGCTTTGTAGATGTAGCCATAGGAGTCCCGATTGGCTTTACATTCTCAAAGTCGTACTTTTTCAGTATGTCCTTCGTGTACTTAGCTTGGTTGATGAATGTTCCTTTTGAGTGCTGTTTGATTTGAAGTCCTAGGAAGAAGTTTAGCTCTCCCATCATACTCATCTCAAATTCACTCTGCATACACTTAGCAAAATCTTGATAGAGTTTTTCGTTAGTAGAACCGAATATTATGTCATCTACATAAATTTGCACAAGTAGGATGTCATCATTCAAGGATTTGATAAATAAAGTAGTATCAACCTTTCCTTTTGAAAATCCATTATCAAGTAAGAAGGCACTTAGGCATTCATACCAAGCACGAGGTACTTGTTTGAGTCCATAAAGGGCTTTCTTAAGCTTGAAGACGTGATCAGGTTTTTGAAAATCTTCAAAACCAGGGGGTTGTTTCACAAAAACTTCCTCTTTTAAAAATCTATTTAAAAATACGCTTTTTACGTCCATTTGAAATAATTTAAAATCATTAAAGCATGCAAATGCACAAAACATGCGGATGGCTTCTAGTCTAGCAACAGGAGCATAGGTCTCATCATAATCAATTCCTTCTTCTTGATTATAACCTTGTGCCACTGGACGTGCTTTGCTGCGTAGAACTTGTCCATCTTCACTGAGTTTATTTCGGAACACCCATTTGGTACCAATTATCGATTGACCAATAGGTTTAGGAACGAGTTCCCAAACTTGGTTTTTTTCAAATTTATTTAGTTCCTCTTGCATGGCATGAATCCAAAACTCATCAGTAAAAGCATCATCTACATTCTTAGGTTCTATTTGAGAAATGAATGCTACATTTGCTGCTATATCAGAATTTTTAAGAGATGAACGTGTACTTACACCTTTAGATACATCACCTATGATGAGAGTCTCTGGATGATCTGGCATGAATTTTAATGATTCATACTTTTGGGTCAAATCTCTCACAAAACTCTTCTCAGTCCTTGCATCTTAGGTCAGATCTTTCACAGAACTCTTCTCAGTCCTTGCATGTGTATCTTCATCATCACTGTCGCTAGATCTGTGACTATTTAACTCATCAAATGTAACATTAATAGTTTCTTCAACAATCATAGATCTTTTATTGAAAATTCTATATCCCTTACTCTTAGCAGCATATCCGAGAAATATCCCGTCATCTGCTTTAGAGTCAAACTTTTCCAAGTTATCCTTGGTGTTCAGGATAAAACAGCAACATCCAAAAACTTTAAAGTAAGAAATGTTTGGAATCCTTCCAAACCAAAGCTCATATGGTGTTTTTTTTCGAGATTGGTCGAATTAACACCCTATTCAAAACATGAGAGGCTGTACTAACAGCTTATGCCCAAAAATATTTAGGAAGATTATACTGATTCAGCATCACTCTAGCCATTTCGCTTAGAGTACGATTCTTCCGCTCCACAACACCATTATGTTGGGGAGTTCTAGGACAAGAAAATTTGTGATAATATCCACTATCATCACAAAACTTTTTGAAATCAAAATTTTCGAATTCGCCACCATGATCATTCGGATACGAGTAATCATGAAGCCTTTTTCGTTTTGTACCTTTTTACAAAATATCTGAAATTTAAAAATTGCATCACTTTTGTTTGATAAGAAATAAACCCAAGTAAAACGAGAGAAATTATCAACAAGAACAAAAGCGTAGAGCTTACCGCCAAGACTAGCGACTCTACTAGGACCAAATAAATCTATGTAAATTAACTGCAAAGGTCTAGAAGTACTTACAGCGTTGATGGATTTAAAAGTAGACCTATGTGCTTTGTTCTTTTCACAGTCAGCACATAACATATCTCTCTTGAATGGAATCTCAGGGAGTCCTCTTACCAACTTTTTTGTACTTAGTCGTGAGATAGTATCCATATTTGCATGTCCTAGTCTCATGTGCCATAGCCAGCTTTCATCTTGATTGGCTACTAGGCACCTTCCTGCATTATAAGTATTCTCCAGAAAGAAAACATAAATATTGTCTTCTCTAATCCCTTTATATATGGGATCACCAGATGACATATCATATATGGTACATTTATCTTTCACAAAATTGATACCATAACCATTATCTGCCAAATGACTTATGCTTAATAGGTTATGTTTCAATTATATTACTAGACAAACATCCTTTATTACTGGATAGGAAGAAATACCTACAGTACTATTACCAATTATATTACCTCTCAAATTATTTCCGAAGGAGACATATCCTTTTTTCTTCATCGATAGCGTAGCGAACAAAGATGCATCACCAGTCATGTGTCGCGAACATCCGCTATCGAGGATCCATTTGCTTCTAGCATGAGAGGGTTGAGGGTCCACCTACAAGACAAGTAGATAAATCCTTTGGTATCCATTTTCTGAAGGGTCCATTCTGATTAGCTTTAGGTCTCCAGATTAAAGTGTGATTGTCAACAAACTTTCTTGCTAAACAATACTGTGATATGTGTCCGTGCGTACCACAATAAGTGCAAGTCAGTTTAGAACCAGATGTGGTTGAAACTGTGTTTACATGCTTGTTTGGTTTGGAGAACCTATAAGTGAAAGCATGATGATATTCGTGTTTCTTCTGTGCTTTCTTGTTTTTAGTCCTCTTAGGTGTATGCTTAGCATTAGGACTAAAATTAGGCTGTGTCACAGGGAGAGCCTGTTTGCCTAACTTGATTTCTAACTTTTTAGAAATCTCAATAGACTCTTCATATCTAGCAGTCATATCTGAGAGTCTTTGTTCTATTACTAAGTGCTTCTTTTTCTCTATGTCATATAGTTCTTGCATCTTGACGTAGTCTCTTTCTTTCTTTTCAATATTGAGGATAGCCTCATGATAGTCTACTTTGAGTTTGGCTATCTCTTCCGTATTACCGGTAGTAGACGTCTCTTTTATATCTTCAATAAGATTGGACAGTCTAGCTAACTCGGTTGTGTATGCCTTAATCTCTTTTCGAGATTGCTTATACTTGTCAAGCACATTTTTGTGTTCTTTAAGTAAATCGCTAAAGGTATTTTCTAACTCATCGAAAGTAAAATTATCATATAGAGGGTTTGAAGATACCTTATCAAATGCCATAAGGCAGACATTTGCATTACCGCAGGGTCTATCCTCTTCTTCTGTATCACTGGCATCACTTTCATGCCAGATACTTGTATTGGCATACTTTCGACCGGTTGTTGCTTTTCTGCTTGATCTTGATCTGTCAAATGGACTGCTTTTCTTGGTGGTTGGACAGTCCTTCTTCATGTGCCCTGACTTCTTGCATCCAAAGCATATGGTTTCATCTTCATTGCTTTCTTGGATATCTTTCTTCTTTCTGCTTGTAAACTTTAGGTATTTCCTGAAGTTCTTCACAAGTAGGGCTTGTTCATCACTACTTGATGATTCTTCATCGGAGTCATTGCATGTTGATTTTCTTGCTTGAGCTTTGAAGGCAATAGATTTTTCCTTTGGTGTTGCTTCTTCAAACTCTTGCAAATCAAGTTCATGGGTCATGAGCATGCCCATCAGTGTTTCCAAGGACATAGTGGTGAGATTGTTTCCTTCAATAATTGCTGTAGCTTTTGGATTTCAGTTCTTTGTTAGAGCCCGCATCACTTTTTTGATCTTCTCATGATTGCTGTAATCCTTACCAAGAGATTACAAAGGATTAGTTATATCAAGGAAACGAGTAAACATCTGTGTAATTGACTCACCGGGTTTTATCTTAAAAGATTCATATTCCTGTGTCAGTCTACTAATTTTGGATTCCTTCACTTGGGAAGTACCTTCATGAGTTACCGCAAGAAGTTTCCAAATTTCGTGAGACGTCTTACAGGTTGAAACTCTGTTGAACTCCGTTTTGTCAATTGTACAGAATAGTGCATTGATGGCACGAGCATCAAGACTAGCCTTAGCTTTTTCAGCTTCGGTGTATTTGTCATGAGGCTTTTCTATAAGAATGCCTTCAACCACTGTGGGTGATGGTTTCTTATAACCATCGATGACTATAGACCAAAGATCAAAGTCAAGAGACTTTAGAAAGAAAGTCATTCGTGTTTTCCAATAGGTATAATTTGTTCTATCAAATAGGGGAGCTCTATTTGTGGATTGCCCTTCACCGTTGAATATTGATTTCACGGCTGCCATATATATACTCTCTGAGGTATGTTATATTAGAATATAACCCGCTCTGATACCAATTGTAGGACCGTTGAGCACCTCTAGAGGGGGGGTGAATAGAGTGTGTGTGTGCAGCGGAAAATAATCACCAATTTAAAACTTTAAACTATGGCAGTGAAATAAGAGACAGTAAATATAATGCAACAAGAGATAGAGAATTCAAACTTAGCGACACAGCGATATATACTGGTATTCCTCTGAGAGGACTAATCCAGTCTCGAGTACTCTTGCTCGATGTTAATCCACTATGGCACAAGCTTTAACTGAGAGCTTGCAGTCTCTTACAACACCGTGCTTGGTGACAAGTACACGATCGACTTCACAACACCGTGCTTGGTGACGAGCGCACGACCAGCTCCACAACAGAAAAAGTTGCTGAACTTGGAACGACCTCTTTACAACTCTTGGAATACCAAAAGACTCTAAATCAACTCTGATAGTACTGGCTTTTGGCTAAGAGGTGTAGAGGTATGATTTAAAAATCTTAGATCGTTTGAAAACACTTGAATAGTAGAGAAGAGAAGACGAATAGTGAATTGAATGATTTGAAATGAAAAGTTCTTCTCTATTTATAGGTGTTTTCTGGGACCGAACTCGGACAGAGTTCGGGCAGAGTTCGGATGCAGATATCTCGTAAAGAGACGTTGCTCGCAGATTTGGAGGCAACAAAAGTTTGAATACAAACTGACCGAACTCGGACAGAGTTCGGTCCGAACTCGGGCCGAACTCGGTTATGAGTTCTGTTAGGAGATTTTCGAAATATTTTATCAAAAATAATGTTTTCATAGATATTTTGGAATATTTTGTAAAATGATATATGAGTGATAATGGGTAGGCTTTTTAGAATGTGGACGGAGATAACCCTAAGCCAGTATTACCAAAACTGATTTTACAAAATAAATCCTAGACTCAATAAAATGTAAAATACAGAATAAAATATAAAATGAGTCATCTTCAGATTTGATGAAGTTGATGCTTCGTTGATGCAGTACAACGTCCGTTGAAATTGATTTTATATATCCTGAAATGATTAGCAGCAGTTTGTATATTTTGTGTATTGACTTAAGTGCATGTTGATTATTGAAATCGGGTGTGACCATGGAATGGGCCAACAGAATCTACCTCTATTGGAAGTGAGGGCGCTTCGTCGGCCCCGCACTAGAGCTCGCTCCAAGAACATCGCTGCCCCTCTTCGGCTTGAGGCCGAAGTCCTTCTCAGCTATCTGTGCCTCCATCAGTATCTGCTCGAAGGTCGCATCGCGTCGCCCGGAAGTACGAGTATGAACCGCATGAATAAGGCCCCTTCGGAACTTGCGGGCCTTATACCCCTCATCCTGGATCAGATCTGGTGCAAACCTACTCAGACGGAAGAACTCCGCTGTATACTCGTCCACCGACGAGTTCTCCTGCTCCAATCCGACGAATTGGACCTCCAGAGCTGTCAGAGCCACATCGGGGTAGAAGTTCTCCTTAAAAAGGTGCCAGAATTTCACCCATGTCAAACCCCTCACCGATGCACGAGGATCCGTGTGAAACCACGTCAAGGCGATGTCGAAAAACTGACTCACCGCAGCTGTGACCCAAACTCCCCTCGGAACCTCCACTAACTCCAGGCTCCTCTTGCCGTCCTCCAACCAGTCATCTGCATACAGGATACCCTCGGTACCCTTGCAGTCCCTCGGGTTTATCTTCCTAAAATCTAGGCATGTGCCAGGCCTCCTCTGATCCTGCTGCTGAACTGGGACACCCTAAACTGTACCCGGTACAACCCTCTCTACTGCTATCGCCAGCTTGTGGGAGTTCTCCATGCTCTGTCGTAACACCTCTGTCTGGCGGTGCTAGGCCTCGGCCTGGGCCCTCTGGGTCTGCAACATCTGTTGTAGAAGGGCCATCATCTGCTGTGCATCAGTCGGTAGCGAAGGCTACGAAGGAAGAGTCTCAGGAATGACTATCGACGGTCCCGCTACTGGAGGTAGAAGACCTCCTGGAACTGCCGCTGCTACTCTCGCCTGAAGGGCAGGAACTGAGGCTGCTGCTCTCTCGACTGTTACTCCCGTAGCCGGAGGTGGAAGTCCTACTAGATCGGACCACTCTGGAACTGCGCTAGGCCCTGCTGCCTGAGAACGAGTTACTGTCATCCTGAAGACGAATTGAACCCAAGAGATCAATATGGCACAAGATAAGATATTATCAAAGGATGACAATTGAATTCAAATGCAAGAAGAGTTGTCATGGTAATCAAAAGATCAGAATTTTTTCCTAAAATGTGATTGTGTAACTCCTATCATATTCTAGATCCTATGTCCTAGTCGCAGACTCGTAATTAGTACTCTAAGTCGAGCACCATTACGAGATCACACTAATTGCGACACTGACCTGTATGGGCCACCACAAAAACGTGTCACGACCCGCACCCTGATTAGGGGCACGAGTACATTGTTATGTCCAGCATACGCCACAGAATCGGTGGTAGAACGCTGTATAGGTCGTCTACAAATACTACAACTAAACAGTATAAAGGTACCTATACAGTATATACACTCCGAATGAAGGTGACATAGCAAATACAGTGACATAGCAAATATAGTCTCAATCACAAGATAAAACTAAGGTAGATAGCACGGAAAGGAAATATGATAGATGTGAAAATAGGAAATAATTTCAACATCCAACACAGCTAGAGAGAAACAAACAACATCACAGAGTCACAAAATATAAATATAAGCTACTACAGTCTAAAACAAAAGCTGGATCGCTGTCCAGGCAAACCTAACTAAGCTATACTACTCTGGGTATGCAAAGTCTAGTGGCTCAACTAATAGGCCACAGTCCTGGCCTAAGTCTCCATCTGTCTCGACCCCATAGTAGGTCGAGCAGCCTGCCTCAGAAACATCTGTAACATGTCAACGGTATCCTGTCAGAAAAATGAGCAAGTACCACACTAACAGCAGTTCCATATGAATTGACAAATTCTATAAGAGACAGTATAATGAAATACAAGACAAAGATATGGGATGACTTGGGAGCTATTCGGAAGCAGAGTTACAACCCGTAAACCAAACAAGGACCGTAGTTGTAACCCTTCTCCCGAACAAAACTTAGCCTCCAATCAAGGTATAGCATAAGAGCATGTAGAACATGTGAAATGCAAGACAAATCAACAGAAAATATATAACAAGATGTGAGTACTGAATAGGACGACAATTTATAAGATGACTTGGGAACTATTCGGAAACTAAGTTACAACCCGTAAACCAAACAAGGACCGAGGTTGTACGTAACCCTTCTCCTGAACAGAACTTAGCCTCCTATAATAAATAAATATAAAATATGTCTTGAATTATTAGAGCGTTATGTGATCGGCTTGGAAAACATGATAAGGCTTTCCCTCTGACCGGCTATAAACAAGTGTACAATGGAGCAGGATAAGGCCGGCCACCATGGAAAGCCATGAATAAGTAGGGTAAGGCTTTAACAGTTGTGAGGCGAGGGTATATCTATGAACAAGTAACAAGTACAAGTGTGAAGAACAAGTAGGGATTTTTGATCACACAACCACTAATAACTCTCCATCCCCGAATAGTATAATGGATCCGGACATGACACGTCAAGACACGGGACTCAAGGGCAGGGGGCCAGCCCACTCCCAAGTCCATGTCTATATAAGTACAAGTAACAAGTCGAGTCATGTACCAATATACCAAGTAATCCAGGAACAACATCTCATGACAGGATCCGACATATACTAGTCCGTGAACCATCGTGTTAGGAATCATGTAAGACACTACAACTGAATCGAATATAGCAGATATCAAGACAATAAAAACTATCAGTGAATGTGCTCGCCTGTGGTCCTAAGCTGATAAGGTGAACAGATGCTCAGAGTAATCACAGACCTAAAGATGAGATACCATGAGTCAACAGGGTTTAATAATGAAAGTAAAGCTAATCTAGTCATGATATGCAAGTCTAAGTCAAAACTAGGTCAAACTAAGCCACACCAAGCTAAACTAGGTCATACTGGGTCATACTGAGCCAAAATAGGTCACACTAGGACAACTAAGGTCAAACAAAGTCACAGGAAGTCTATCCAAGTCAAACTAGGTCAATATGGGTCAAGGGTTGACTTATAGTTGACTTTTGGTTAACTAGTCAACTATGGTCAACTCTAGTCAACTCTAGGTCAAACTAGTCTAATGTTGACTTACTGTTGACTTTCAGTCAACTGGTCAACCCTGGTTTGGTTTCGGGTCAATTTTAGTCATTATTAGGCTAAGTTTGACTTTCGGTTGACTTTCGTTGACTTTTGGTCAAAACGGTCAATCGAGGTCAAAACTAGTCTAAGAGCACTAATCCTAACCATTACCAACCAAGACAAACAATTTTTAACCATATCCTAACACCTTAGACTCATACCTTAGCTTCTAGGTAATTACCTTAACCTTACCTATTATCCTTCACAAAGTATTCCTAATACCTTGCCCCGATACATAGGCAACCTTTCCTAACCTTGGTAGACTGACCTAGGCTTCTTAGTGTAGCTAGACACTAACCTATCTAGATATTACCAACCCAGAAATTTAGGTATCTAGCCCATCCAGTCCATCTTATCTCTATGTTGGTCACTCTCAAAATTACCTTAAAGTATCATGAGACACCCTATGGTATCTTGAGATACCACTCTCCTAACACTATCCAACCATACTAGCTCTATTAGGATACTAACTTATCTAGTACACTCACTAAACACACCCCACTAGGTCCACAACTCTCAAATCTAACATCTCGTATCCTAACTTATGCTAACTTATAAGCTAACATCTACTAACAAATCCTAACTAACAAATATTTAACAACTTGGTAGCAAACGCTAACTAATATATAGGGATGGCTAAATGGAAGGGGGCTAAATTCTAAAGGAAATTGGGGATTAAACGGATTAAAACTAAAGGCTTAAAAGCTTAATAAGCTATCAATAAGCTGCTGCTGAAATGTTGCTGCTTATTGCACTGCTTATGATGCTGCTTATGCTCACTGCTTATGCTGCTGCTTGCAAAAGCTGCTGCTGCCGCAAGCTGCTGCTTTTCACTGCTTATCACTGTTTTTTCTTATTGCTTATCAATCTCTTATATATATATACAATCAATAATAAAAATAATTGTATATATATTTTGATACATGGAGAAAAATATAATGACAAGCAATAACACATCTCTAACATATAAAAATCTAATATTAAAACATGTATTAAATTATTTAAACACATGTGTCCAATATTGGAAGTTTCCCATATGGACACAAAGCACAACAAGGACACTCCTAATAGCTCTAAATGGACACAAATGGAGACACAACCATGGGGGTCATTTCTATGGGTTCAAAATAATCGTATATGTATGTCGGAGTGAAATAGAGGGTAGATTTTACCTTCCGGGAGGTAAAATTCAAAGGAACTCCTTCCGATACGACACTGACACGAAGGGATCTCCAAATGAACACGAACCAAAGCCAAATCCTCCCAAACTTGGCTAGCACCCTCTCTTCATGGAGTAGAGAAAAAATAAAGAAGATTTGGTGGAAGAAAGGATTGATTTGGAGATGAAATCAATGGGGGTTCCTCTCAAAATTTTGGGGAAGAACAAGAAAGAGAAAATGGAGGCTAAGAATGAAAAAAGTATGATTCACCCCCTCCCTCTCATGGCTGGCCATATTAGGCTAGGTGTCCCCATTTGGTAAAGTCCAAAATGCCTCCCCTCTTGTCTCATTAGGTTCAACCTAAGTTAGGTTTTGGTTTGGGGCTAAAATAGACTAGTTTGAGTCTCTAATCAACCCAACCTAGTCATGAATATTTATTCTAACCATACTAACTTAAATATTGTCATATGTGGGCCATGTCTAACTAATAGGTAGGTCCCACTAGAGTCAGAGCTACCTCGGGTTCCCGATACAAGTCGGATTGAGTTGAAATTCGAACCCGACTCAAATAACCCCAAAATAATATCATAAATAATAAAATAAATTCAAAAATATTCTAAAATAAAAAAATGACCAAAATACTTATGTTCTTGAAAACTGGGGGTGGCACTCTATCCTCCACCATCTTCGTTATTGCAGCCGAAGTGCTCAGCAGAAACCTTAATAATATGGCTAACACCCCTAGATTCAACCACTTTCACACCACCACCGGCTGCCCTATTATCACTCATCTGACTTACGCCGACGACATACTCATCTTCTCCTCCGGCGACATCGGGTCGGTAGAGGTCGTCAGTAGTACTCTGGAGAAATACACCAGATGCTCCGGACAACGGATCAACACCGAGAAGAGTGTTATCTACACCTACCACAAGGCCGACAGGAACTACTCAGCTACGCTCGCCAACCTAACCTCCTTCTCCATAGTTTACCCTCCATTTTCCTACCTGGGATGCCCACTGGTTTACGGCAGATCCAATTCGAGCATCTTCGATGGGCTAGTAAACAAAATCAAGTAGACGATCGCGGGTTGGCACAATACGACCCCTTCCCCGGGAGGTAATATGATCCTCATCAACCACGTCCTCTCCTCCATCCCCATCTACACCCTGGCCGTCTGCTCCCCCTAAGAAGGTTTTAAGCTCGCTGGAGTCCCTCTTCGCCAACTTCTTTTAGGGTCATCTCGATGGCAAGGACAAGCACCACTGGGCCAGCTGGGACTCTATGGCCAAACCAATCGACGCGGGCGGGCTTGGTTTCGATCGATTAGTATATATGTTCGACGCCTGCTCCATGAAGTTGTGGTGGAAGCTACGCTCGGATAACTCCACCTGAACCAGATTCATGACGGCCAGATACTTTCAAAATTCCCACCCCGTGACCGCCATCGCCAACAATCGCTTCTCCACATCCTGGTGCCGTATCCTTCGTGGCCGACGCCTCACTGAACCTTGAATCCGCCTGCAGCTTGGTTATGGCAACTAGTCGCTGGGTCACGAACGTTGGCTCGGGAATGATGTCCTCCAGCTATCCCCGACCGCCCCTCCTAATTGTACGATCCGCGACTTATGGAACAACGAATCCGGCTGGATATGGGACCGAGCCAGAGATTGGCTGAGCATGGAGGCGACGACCGTTTTGGCCACCGCTGAGATTCGGATCAATGAGACCCCAGACGCCCTGCGGTGGTCTCCCTCATCCGGAGGCACCTTCACGATGGCATCCGCCAGGACCGCGGTGAGAGGCACCTGCGTACCAGCCCTGCTGACCGCTTCATTCTGGCACTCCTGCATCCCCAACAAATGGTCTATTCTCATCTGGATAGCTCACCGCAAGAAACTATCTACCGACGATTCTCTCATCTCTATCGACTTCAGCCTGGCTTCTAAATGCCATTGTTGTACCGAGCACCACTCAGAAACTGCCGAACACATCCTGCTCTCCGGGAACCTCGCTACTCAGTTGTGGGCCAGCCTTTCGCTCTGCTACAGCAAGGCTCACCGGGACGGTGTCACGACCCGCACTCGCTTTTCGGATACGAGCTCGTAGGCAAGCCAACTACGTATCGAGCTGACTCCAGCCCCTCCCGAATACGTAAATGCTGTCAAGGCTATGGTATACTGCCAAGTCATGGCAAAACAAATCAATATCTCTAATCCACAATAAGTATACAAAATATGAATAAATACTATAGGTCGTGGTCTGAAGCCCACTAGCGTACATATCCGATAAGACTCAAAGAATATAACAAGAGTCTTTAAAGTGAATCAATAAGCAGGATATCTCATGATAAGGAACGTAAAGCATGAAAGGATAACAATGTAATATCACTAACAAATACCTGAAACATGCATCACAATCATCTACCATCCCGCTTTGCCACTAACTCCATACAATCGCTAAACCTGAAGAGATCATCAGGTCCTCAGAGGACATAGCAAGATATATATAAACATGCCTATCTAGAAGTTTAATCATGCATGATAATATATAAACAGGATATAATAAGGAACGACACTTAACATGGCAAGAGACTACGACCAAACTGCTAACAAGTGACTAACGACAAGTGGCTACTGATAGGTGATCTTGAACACGAACACTAGAACGACTACACGTAACTGAACTGCTGGATGAACAAGCGAACATGATATCAATGGAATAGCAAACCCTCGCCCTGAGTGGACTCGCAGGTTTGAACTAATCACCAACCCTCGTCCCGAGTGTGGACTCTCTGGTTAGTACTAACCCTCATCCCAAGTGTGGACTCTCTGGTTAGTTCACGGCAAGGCACCCTCGTCCCGAGTGTGGACTCTCTGGTGCAAGTATAACATCCTCGTCCCGGGTGTGGACTCTCTGATGTAAACACCCTCATCCCGAGTGGACTCTCTGGTGCAAGTCAAGTCAACACCCTCGTCCCGAGTGTGGACTCTCTGGTGCAAATAATCAACATCCTCGTTCCGAGTGTGGACTCACGGATGTAAACAGATCAAGGCAAACACCCTCATCCCGAGTGAATTCTCTGGTGCCAAGGAAACAATAATAAGGATTTAGCATTTCAATTACACATACTCGTTCTATGAAATGACTCAAGCAAGGTACTGGTGAGACAAGGTACGACTCAGTCAAGACACAGTCAAGTCCAGTATAACTACACTGTCAAGTCAAGCAAGACCATAAACTGGTGAACACGGTATATAGAAACTAGATAAATCAAGTCAACTAAAAAGCTAATAAATTATATAAAATCTATAACAAATAGAGTATCAAATGATAATACAATAATAACATAAAAACTATAAACATAGAATTAAACTGTAGAGGGAGGCAAGGTATCTTGCTTGTGGTCCTTGCACAAACCGTTGTCACTAGTCGAGGATGAGAGGATGCCGATCTAGGAACTGTCAACCTATAACACATATCGCACCATGAACCGTGCACGAAAACTATAAATCAATTCTAATGTTCTAGTTCTAAATTCATGGAATAGTGGCTAGTTGGGTTACTAATCTAATAATAATTAATTATGGAATAATTCACTTAAAAACCTAATTTAACCTAATAATAATCTGAATATAATCTAAACATGCAAGTTTGTCCAACAAAGTCGTGTTTCCCAATTTTGGAAACAATGGCACACAAATCAAGACGTACCATTGACTATCTAGTAAAATACTGTGAATTCTAGATTTTGAAAGTGCACCTTTGTAGATTTCAGTACCACGAGTGCGATGGATTCAACCATGCCGCCAAATCAAGCTTTGGTCAAAAGATATCGCCGTTATGGCTAATCGTGACCAAAACGGTGATCAACCGATCAATTCTGAGTTCAACAGAATAACTAAAATACTAGATGAACGAATTAATTTTTGGAAATAGTCTATGTTGTAGATCTCTGTGTTAGCTTTCCGAAACTTCAAACGGTTCGTGATTTCGATTTCTGGTTCTTTCGGAATCTCGAAAACACAGAAACATGTCAAGTTTCGGACAACCGACACTCTACGATTTTTTCAAAAATTTAGGAATAATATATACAAAAATAAATTATATATTCAGAAAGTTTATCTCGAGATGAATCCAATAAAAAAATGGCACGCTAAAATCACGTCGGTGTTGACGGCAATTGTCTCGGGAAGTCAAGATTTCTACTAGAACTCTCTCAAAAAGGCGGCTAAAATTTTAATTAGGATTTCGAATATAATAATATATATAGGAGAGAGAGAGAGGCAGTTCAGCCTGGGCGTCGACAGGTGGGCCCCCCTGGGTAAATTTTTGGCTAATTAATTATTTTAATTCAGAAAATCATTTAAAAATCATTTTAAGTCCAAATAAATCAAAATAAATTGCAGCAAATCCAGAAAAATTCTAAAAAAATTCTAGAAAATATTTCTAACCTCCTAGAACATAAATAAAAATAACTTGTCTCAAAATAGTCCCAAATGACCTTATAGTAATTCATGAAAGTCAATAAAATAAATATATCTTTAATAAATAAATATCTAAAAATGTCTAAAAATCATAGGAAAATATAATATAACTATAGCATGCTTATAAACCCTATCTAGATATCATGTGACCACAAGATGGTCATAAATCACCTGTGGGCTTAGTCACAACTCCTATGATCATAGAAAAATTAAATGTAAACTAATCAAATAAAAAATATATCACAAAATTTTAGAAAGAGGAGTTACAGACGGGGGCTTTCACGATCTCCTCGCCAGCTGGGGCAACTCTCACGGGCATCAGATCATCGCGACCGTCGAAATTTGGGTTCTCTGAAAAAACCGGAAGAAGAATAGGTATGAAGGGCACCAATACAACCCCGTACAGCTACACAGGGAAGTCCTAAGACAAATACACAAAGTCAGCAGGCGTTGTACACACTCATCGGTCCGCTTTATGGGTGGTGCCGCCCCTCCTGTTGCCCTGGGCCCCCTAATTTTTCGTCCCTCGGGCTTTTTTTACTTTTGCTGTCTTTTCGCGCTTGACGCGTTTACTTGTATAGGCTTCGGCATTTTGCGCCTGATACATCAATAAAGTTCCTCTTTCTCCATATATATATATATATATATATATATATATATATATATATCTCGGTATATATATATATATATATATATATATATATATATATTATATATATATATCTCGGTATTATATATATATATATAATATATATATAGATATATATATATATATATTATATAGATATACCGAGTATATATAATATATATATATAGATATATATATATATATATATATATATAATATTAATATTATATATATATATATTATATATATATAAAATATATATATATATATATAAAATATATATATATATATATTAATATATAATAATATATATATATATATATATATATATATATTAATAATAATATTATATATATAATATATATATTATATATATATATATTATATAATAATATATATATATATATATATTTTTTTTTGTAATATATATTATATATATATTATATATATATATAAATTTATATAGATAATATATATAATATATATATATTTATATATATATTATATAATATATAATATATTATATATATATATATATATATATATAAATATATATATTGTAAGGAACAATAGATTTAA